>QFDD01003021.1:0-21724 GCA_006871305.1 Vachellia collinsii | reverse complement strand
AAGCTAAAACATAGATTAAGACTAAGAAAAACTTCCCTAATGAGCCCATGAACTCAAGCTTCGTTCCCTCACCAAGAGACTAAGGATTTAGCCTCTCATTGCTTCCAAAATGCAGCTGCAACCACAAATGCTTTCTGCCATGAGAGGAGTGAAAATGGGGTTGAAATGTGAAGATGAAGGTGATGGGGAAGGTTTAATTGGTTTGGAATGGTGGAAGAAGATGGAAAATGGTGGAAAATGGAAGATGAATGAATGGAGAAGTTGGGAGGCTGAGAGAGCAGTGATGGAGGCTCTCCTCTGCAAACCTGCAGAGTGGAGAGTGCTGCTGTCCGTGGTGCTTGCTTCCTTATATATGTATCAGATGAATGACCTAATTCAAAACGCATGGCTTCAGCAATAAGCACTTATGTCGCGACATAAAGACATTTATGTCGCGACTCGGAGACATTTGGGTCGCGATCTGGATACAGTTTTGTCACGACCTGCGGTGACTGCGTTGGGACATGTTCTGGAAATACATTCATGTCGCGACATACACACTTAGGTCGCGACATAATAGTGGCAGAGGCTCCTTTGACTAATTTTATCTCTTGATGAACTTGTGGCTCCTTTAATGTTCCATCCTGGGTCTTGAAATCTCCTCCAAATGCCTACAAACAGTTCCACAGATCTTTGTAAAACTTAAACAAATTAAAGATCAAGGCACTCACAGTTTGGATGAGATAAATGACCTATTTTTACCCTTAATTAAGCACAATGCAATGCATGAATCAATATAATCAATAATGGTATAAATGCATGCAAAATGAGGGTAAAGGTATTACAAAACACCATGAAACACTCAAGAAAACCATGTAAATATTGGGTTCTATCAGAGGTAAAGGTGCTACTCTTCCACTTGAAGGTTTGATTGGAGATCCTTGACGTACAATGAGTGCCATATCATCAACTTCAGCATCGTTAGAGGAGAAGATCACCTGAGCAACTACCAATTAGTCACTACCTTGTACTCAGATGGTGATGAGACCTTGTCATTGAATTGCACATTGTAATGTGCCTTAGGGAAACATGTGTGTTTGTGGATCTGCCCCTCTTTTCATTTAGTTCTAGTAGGGAGGAGTTTTTTCTTAAAAATAAAATAAACAGGCTAGCTCATAACCAACCCAAATGAGGTTGGGTTTTACCCAGCCCATTTATGTTGGGCTTAAAAGGGTTTGCACTTCATCTTGGATTATATTGTCATGAACCTCAAAAGCATCACGAAGTGTGTCATTGATGGGATCAACAAAGTATTCTTGCACTCCTATTTGTGAGATTGCAGGATTATATTCTCTTTAACACATTATCAGTTTCTCCATGATATACTCAGTATTTATAACTTTGAGGGAATGACTTAACTATTAAGTGCTCCCTAACAATATCTTTAACATGTCACTTTTTGAAATTACATTTAAGACAATGACAAGAAATCTTATCGTTAATCTTGCCATGTCTATTAGCAAAATCCAAGAAATTGTTCAATCCAGCCAACTATCCAGGGGAAGTACAAGGGCACTTGATCCATGACTTATTCATTGGAAGTACTTCAAAGATCGCAAGAACACTGACAATAATAAGTGTAATCAGAGAAAGAAATGAGAATGTGGAAGCTGATGGGTGGGATAATGCTTAAATTGAAATTTCACAACAGTCAAATGTTAATAGTGGTTCAGAACCGCTGCCCAAACCACTACAAGAATGATGACCATTTAAATTAGTAGCATTTTACCTTAACCGCCACAAAAATAATGACCGTTGGATTTTGTAGCGGCTTTATAACCGGTGCAAATTTGAAATTCAAATTTTTAGGCCTGCCTAATTGAATTTGAATTTCAAATTTGCAGCGATTCTAAAACTGCTACAAAATTGAATGCCCAGCAACAATTTGTAGCATTTCTGAAACCTCTACTAAATATTAGAAATACTTTTATTTTATTTTATAATATATGATAAAATTATATATTAGAAAAAAGTATATTATAATTATAGATTACACATAAATTAATTAATATTCAATATGTAAAATTAAATTTTAAATTTGTTTAAATAATGAACAATTTAATTTAGAAATTTTGTTTCAAATATAATTATTTAATATCAAATGTTCAAATAAATACAGATCTATTTAAAATAACAATGTACTCAATAGTGCAAAAGGAAAAAAAACAAAGTGCTCAATAGAAAAAAAAATGATCAATCATCCGGTTTTTGGGGCTAGAGGTCATTCTAATCCTCGGGAGGGTCATCACTCTTGAAGAAGTTTGTCATAGGAGGGTGATGTGGAGGAGCAAAGCTAGGCCGGGCCATCTGGAATGCCATCTGGAATGCCATCTGCAACATGGAATTTGTAGCCTGTCTCTACATCTCCATCTGCCCATATGCTCTTACATCTCGTCCTAGAACTGCGCCTGTACCTGATCGCCAGCACCTGTGCTTGGACCTCCTCTCTGATCTCAACACACAACGAGTCCACATCAGTATTGCTTTGTCTTCTTTGTCCAGATCTAGATGTGGTCACCTGGGACGCAGTAACAGAAGATGAAGTCCCAGCTTCATATCTGCTTCCCCCCGAAGACATCAGTCCTCGTTGCCCTAAACCTAAAACCTGGAAATCATTCGGGGTGCTGATTACACCCTTCAGGGCCACCCTAAGTGAGGCAGTTGGGTCTATCGCTGACCCATGTGACTCCCTAAACTAAACATCAGTTTGTTGAATACGCTCTTAGAATAAAAAGAAACAATATTAACTAAATCTCATTAAAATGACTATTGAAAATACAATAAATTATTAAATAAAAATATGTAACTTACAGTAATTTCTTCAGTCTCGTTTGATAATGGAGTCCATCAATGTGCATGTGGGTGGCCACATAGATATCCCCGTAAGTGGCCCTCCGACCCTCTCTATGTTCTGCATCATCCTAAATAAATGAAATAAAAAATTTAGATATTTAATACGTTTTATATTTATAACAAAAGAATAAACAACTAATGCAAAATATTTTCATTTGTACCATCTCAGCGTAGGTGTAGGAGAAAGGCTTTGATTTTGCAGTATGGTGGATTGTTTAACAGGAGTGACTCTACACAACTCTCCTTGACAAAGCCCTTTGCTCTGGTGACCTTCTGTACTTGACACATTTTACCTAGTCTTCGGGCTGGATTAGGTCAGGCACGTCCACTTCCAACTACTGTGTTGACCTCATCCCATCCCTATTCTTCATATGGTACAGTTGATTCCGCTTATTCTTCCACCCTTCTCCCATCTTCGAAAGAGAATAATCTTTGTGTGCATTCTAAACAGTAAATTTAGACTGCAACAATGCCAAATAAAAGTTAATCAGTATTTCATAAAAAAATAAGAACTTGATTTAAAGAGATATATTAAAATCATACCTTAACAGTGTTATCACAAACCCAATTCTTAGCGCTTGGCTGGACTTCTCCCATATCTTAGTGTTGATATCAAATTACCTGAAGTTAGGCCCTTGCTTTAGCAAGAAAGAGGTTGTACAACCACTACCAAAAAAAAATCCCATTTCCGATGGAAATCCCGTCGCAAAAATTTCCGACCGAAATTTCGGTGGCAAAATTTGCCACGGAATTAGCCACGGAAAAATATTCCATGGCAATTTCCGACGGAATTTCTGACGGAAATTTTTCGTGGCAAGATTAGCCACGGAAAAATATTCCGTGGTAATTTCTGACGGAATTTCTTTTGGAAATTTAGCCACGGAATTAACCACGGAAACATACTCTGTGGCAAATTTCATGACTAAATTTAATTATTAATTAATTAATTAATTAATTATTAATTTCAATTTTAAATTTGTTATTTATTATTCTTATTTTATTATTATTATTATTTACTATTAAATTTTAATTAATATATTAATTAAATCAATATTAAATATGAAAATATTAGAAATAATATTTATTTTATTTATAATAATTTTTATTAATTAATTATTAATTATTAATTTCAATTTCAATTTTTTATTTATTATTCTTATTTATTTTATTTTTATTTACTATTAAATCTTAATTAATATATTAATAAAAATCAATATTAAATATAAAAATCAATATTATATATAAATAATTTATTATGCAGTATAATATTATATATATTTAAATATGCATTTAGAAGATACAAGATTGTCGCAGCTCAACTGGTAAGGAATCACGCGCATGCGCAGGTGGTTGGGGGTTCGAATCCTGGAGGAGGCAAAATTGAGAATTTATCAGGTGGCGACACGTGGCGGCTGCAGAAGGTGACACGTGGTAGGCCTAGCTGTGAGGTGGTAGCTGACAAAGATGACATGTGGCGGGGCCGGGGCCTAGGTTTGAGGTAGCAGCTGACGAATGTGCCACATGGCAGGGGCCCGGTTGAGGTGGCAGCTAGGGGAAGTGCCACATGGCATTATTATTTATTTAAAAAAAAAGAAATTTTCCATGGAAATTTCCGTGGCAAAATTTCCGACGGAATATTCCATCAGAAATTCCATGGCAAACTTTTGACGGAATATTCCTTGGCAAATTTTCTGACAGAATATTCCGTCGGTAATTTTCGACGGAATAAAAATTCCGTCGGTAAACGTTTTGTGACGGTGAAATTTGCGACGGTATGAATTCCGTCAAAAATTCATTCCGTGGTAAACCACAATTCCGTCGGTAATTCCATGGCATATTCTGTCTGAAATGGGATGTTTTTTTGTAGTGAACTAATCGCTTTTTCCGGTTGGTTGCCGTGTGAGTTCATTCCATAGCACTACTATCGTGTACCCCATAGTAAGCTGGGAAATATCTCTTAGTGCGAGCTTCCTCTTCAACACCCTCCCTGTCAGATCTGCACATTTCATTCCATAATTAATATTAAAAATAAATTAATGAATTAATTTGGATAAAAAATTATAATTGAAAGTACTCACCATGAACGTCCACATCAAAACCAGTGGACTAGCTAGCAGAAGGGTGTGGGAATCCCTACTCCCTAGCAATATCCTCATCCTCAAAGTTCTCAACCTCCTAGACTAAGATATTTATCCCACCAACCTCGAAATCAAAGACGTTGATATCATAAGTATACTCTGAATTCACCTCGGTGCAGCTAGTATTCAAGATCTCATCCACAGGGATTATAGGATCCTTTCTAGGTCTATGACTAGGATCATGATTAGACATCTATATCAAATAAATATTCTAATAATTATGAAAATTATATTATAACTAAAAAATAAATTAAATACAAAAATAAATTAAAACTAAATAAACATAAAAAAGCTATAAATTAAAATAAATTATAACTAAAAAATAAAACAAAATTAAAATAAAAAACATTAAATTAAAATAAATTAAATAAAAAAATAAAAATAAAAAACTATATAACAATACAAAAAATTTGAATTAAAAGTAATTACGATACTAACTTCTATCAAAACCGCTACTCAAAATGCTACAAAATTCTGCCACTATCTTGGAAAACGAATATTTTAGTAGCGATTTATTTGAACCGCTACTAAATGGGTGGCAGCACACGACCTTTCGGGTTTGCAATAGTTTGACCATCAAAAACCTTTGCCAATAACAACGATAAAATTGCATTTTGTAATGGTTTCATTAACTGCTACTAATTGAGCGACTGTTCGTATTTTGCAACTGTTTTTTTTTAAAAACCACTGCAACAACCCTCTATTATTTTGGAGTTGCCTTCCCACCATCTGGCGCCAATTAGGCTCCATATTTGTAGCGGTTTGTAACTGCTACTATTCTATTTCCCATGGTAGCAGCTCCTGGGCACTACAATTCCGTAGCAATTTGACTAATAACTGGTACAAATTCTAAATTTAGTAGTGTTTACAAGAACCACTACAAAGTAATTGCTACAAATTCTAACTTTTTTTTTTGTAGTGTCCTAACTAATTAAATAATCTTCTCTAACTGAAAGGAATTTAATCTATTTAACTACTTTTAACTAAATTCTTTAATTTAAATGAAATAGTTAATATATTCTGATAAAAGGGAACTTTTACCTGAAAGGTGTATAATATTTTTTATTGTCCCTTTTAAGATGTATCCTCTCATTTTGTTTTCGGTTGAACCATGTTATTCTATCTTTAGTGACATATGCCTCATGCCCTTTTTTTTTTTGTGGGTTTCTTCTTCTAATTAAGAAGGAAAAAATTAAACAGCTTTGATTAAGTAGTCCCGTAAGATCAAAATAGTCACTAAATGACAAGTTGAGATATATATTGGTAACGATAAACATATTGACTTTGCTTATACGATGAAACCCATATTCATACATACTTCATAAACACTACGTAGGTACCTACGTGGCGGTGGCTACTAATTAATTTGACTTTGGGGGCTTAATCAATGAAAGGGCTTGGTGGTTTTAATATTATGCTACCTCATGCATGATGAAATGGATTTATATGCACACGCCTCCATTTATAATCACTAACCAAGCTAATAAAGTAATAATGTTGGTATGATGTGGAAGGGGTGGCGTCGTTGGCGGCTTTCAGAAGGGGACATGTGGTGGCCGCCGCTCAATGGTGAGGTGGCAATCTTCTGTCCAATCTATTTTATGTAAAAAAAAGGCACTTTATTGTTTGGAGTAGTGTTACTAACAGATGCTAAAAGTTTTCTGAAGTACATACACTATAAGCTTGGTACGCCATTCTTACTGCTGGTTGAAGCTATTTATTTGCACTGTTTGCTATTATGATCATGCAAGAATTGTGCTCTATAAATCTTAGAAGCACTGATCATAAGCTATTCGTTTTTCTACAATAAACGTAAGTACATGGATTTTTATACTGAATTAGGACAAGCACATTGAAATTAAGTTATTAATTGACATTGTTTAATTTCTTAGTTGGTACTATGAAATTAGAACTCGTGGTTTAATTAGTTTGTTTGTGGCTTAATTGCTAGCTGGCTATGTTGGTGTATTGTTTATTTTGTGTTTTCCAACTGTATAAACAAGGGGTTAGGAGAGAAACAAAACAATTTTTTTATTTTAAAAAAGTAAACTTTCTACACCGGTGGCTTAACCAATGTAAAAAGTCAAATACTTTCTTTACCCGTTTTATCTATACTGATTGGAGAATTGAGTTAGAAAAGCTTTTTTTTTTTAATATTGTCTTTTTTTTTTACCGGTGATGCTGACTTTGAAGGCTTAACTTAATTAACTAGTTAAAAGGAAAAAAAATGATGAGGTGATTGTTTATGAAATAATTATGAATTAGGTTTCGCAATTCAAGCCAAGTCCAAAATGTCTGTTACTACCAAAATAGTTATTCCTGTCACTTTGAGACTGTTTAGATGATGCTACGGGACTTATTAATAAGTTCTTTTTTTAATTAGTTTCTTTCTTTCCTTTCAAATCAACCCAAAGAGAAGCCGTAAACCCTAAGAAATATAATGTTTCAATATATGCTTGACGCAAACTCATTAAATATTAATGATTAAATAAGTAATCAAAGAGGCAATTTACTGATATTGTGATTAAAATATAATTAACCCAAATTACAACTTGTGAGGCCTTGTCTAAACTTTTTTTTCCTACCTAAAAAAAATATTCGAATTATCTGTGCTACTTGGAAATTTACACTTTAATGAAATGTTATTTAATATGGTTACCAGAATGATACGTTGATTTTTGTTTGCCAGGGATCACTGTTCACCAAAGTAGTGGCTTAAGCCTTTTTTATTTTTAGAACAGTTTTATAAAATTGTTTTCTTAAATAAATTTTGTAAAAGGAAAAATCTATTTGTATAACGGTTTTAAAAATTTGCATTTAAAAAATATAAAAACTAGTTTGGACAAGAGTTCTAGATATAAACTCAGAGACCTAAGGGGATGAGAGATACATATTAGAAAGTAGGGATAAAAATAAGTCAGGCAGCCAAATTTTGTACTGGTTGTCCAAAAATCACTACAAGCTATGTCATACTCAGAAAGTCCCCTCGACGAACGTGAAAATTTGTAGTGTTTGTCTGAATCGCTAAGTGTGATACAAATCGTGACTTTTCGATTCTTGCAGCGGGTTAATTTTGACTAACCGTTACAAAGTTCCTGTCAATCTGGTGTCAAACCTTGTAGCAGTTGTTGTTGACCAACCGCCACAAAAATCCTTTACTAAATTCCATCACAGGCTTTTTGTGTCAAAAGGTTGTAGATTTGTAGCGGTTTCCCTTGTAACGGCTACAAAGGTATACCTATAGTTGTTTTTTTCAACTGCCGCAGAGTAACCGCTACTAATGTATATTCTTTTGTGGTGTCTAGGGCCTTTGATCTGACATGGCCTATGTTTTAAGAAAGTTAGGCCAAGACTTATTTAAAGATTTAAATGTCTAAATAGATCAAGCTTGTTTTTTAAATCCTGTCATGCATTAGGCCTGTCGGTTGACTTGTGTACACATTAAAAAAAATTATATTTATATTATGTATATATTATGTATCATGTTTATTTATAAGTTGAGGATATATTTATATTTGTATCATCTATAAAAATTTATATCATATTTTTTATTTTTTTTTATTTTTGATAGTTTATGTTTATTTATATAATTTGGACTGCTAAATCTGGCCTGTTTTTTTTGCATGTCACCTGTTAGCTTGTTCTTTAAAATTAAGGCTTTTTAACATTCTTCAGTCTAGGCTCAGGCTAAAAAAGGTCTATAACTCCCTACATGGCATGCCCTTAGAATAGAATAACCAATGTAAAAAGTCATACTTTCTACGCCAACTGTTTCTATACTGATTGGAGAAACGACGAAGAAAAGCTTTTTAAAAAAAAAAAAAATTGTCGTTTTGCACTAGTGATAAATGTCACCAAAATAGTTGCTGAAGCCTTTTTTATTTTTAGAATAGTTTTATAAAATTGTGTTCTTAAATAAATTTGTGAAAAGAAAAAAAAATTCTATTTGGATATTGTTTAAAAAACATAAAACTTGATGGGACAAGAGTTCTTGAAATCAACTTAGAAAACAAGAGAACGTAAGAGACGGAATGAAGAGTATGTGTGGAAATAGGTCAGGTTGCCAAACTTTGTTGCGGTTGTCCAAAAATCACTACAAAGATTATTATACTTAGAAAGTACCCTCAGGGAATGTGAAAATTTGTACTGGTTGTCTCAACAGCCACTAAGTGCGATGCAAATTGCAACCTTTCGATTCTAGAAGCAATCAATTTTGTCTAACTGCTAACAAGTTCGCGCCAAGATGGTGCCAAATTTGTTGTGGTTGTCACTACAAAAATCCACTACGAAGTTCCATCACAGGCTTACTAAGTCAAAGATAGGACTAAGCAACGGGCGGGATAGGTTGGTTGATGGTCAACTTGTAGCCCGGCTGTTTATTATGTAGGGGTTCAAGCTAGCCTACAACCTGGTGCGAATCCGTTTAAGTCCAAAATAAACAAGCTTGGCAAAACTCGACCAAGTCTGGCTGGGTACGGGCAAGCCCATTTATTTAATTTTCTTAAAAAAATCTAAATGAAAAGAGGGACATGTCCATGAACACACATGTTTTCCTGAGACACATCGATGACATATGATTCAATGACCACGGTCTCGTTGCCATCCGAGTGCAAGGTAGTGACTAACCAATAGCTTCTCAGGTAGTGGTCTCCTCCGAGAATGTTGAAGTTAATGAAGTGGCCCTCATCATTGAGGATTTCCAGTCAAACCTTCAAGTGGAAAAACAACACCTTTACCTCTGAACCAAATGACAACTTTAGATTGCATGACAAAGGATTATTATATTAAGAGGTATTTATGTATAAAAATAATATATATAAACGAGTGGGAACAGGCAACCCTAGGCTTCACTTGTAGCCTGTCCTCGTATACTCCATTAGCTCACTAGTTACGAGTTCATTGGGTTGCTGGCCACTTGCTTAGCCCTAGTCAAAAGGCTATAAATTCGTAGCAGTTTCCCTCATAATGGCTACAAATGTGTACACCTGTAGTCATTTCTTTCGACTGCTACTAATGCATAATTTTTTGTAGTGTTATGGCCTTTTGGCCTGGCCTAGCCTATTTGTAAAAAGGTTTAGGCTAAGACCTATTCAAAGATCTAAATGTGTAAATAGGTCAAGCCTGTTTTTTAAAGTCTAGTATGTTAGCTTGCAGGTTGGCCTCTGATAATTTTATATTATATATGTGTGTGTGTGTTATATATAATGTTTATTTTCTTATTCTTATATTATAATTTGAAGATATAATTATGTTTATATCCTATATATACATTTATATCATATTTTTATTATTTTATTTTGGATAATTTATGATGATTTATATAATTTTAGATTGTTTAAATATGGCCTGTTTTGGCATGTGACTTGTTAGCTTGCCTTTTTTTTTATTCAGCCTTTTTAACATGCTTCAAACCAAATTCAAGCTTAAAAAAAAGGCTTATAACATACTACAGGACATGCTTTTAGAAAATAGGTCAAATTTGTTAAGCATGAACCCTAGTCTGGCCTAATTTGTTTCCACCCTGAGTGGAGAGTGCATCGACAAAGGACAAAATGTCAAAGAATTGAGAAGAGATGTATATGAGTGCAAGAGAAAGAGTGAGAGTTGTAGCCATAGGTGAAAAATGAGCATTTGAAAAAACAAAACATAATAAAACACTTATGCTTCTATAAAAGAGTGATATTACATCCCCTCTCACGTCCGTTTTTTAAAAAATGGATGTGTGAGGAGGCCACTGGGTTCTTGCACTTGCAAGAGAGGGGGCACCCTCTCATGTCAAGTTTTTGTAAGACTGGATGTGAGAGGGTTACAAATTAACATCACTTTGAAAAGCTTTTTTCAAGGCACACTACAAAATAAGGCTCATTAGTCGTAGTTATTTTATGCATTTGTCGCGGTTAGAACTAACACAAATGAGACTAGTAGCAGTTTCAAAACCACTACAAAATCTACTGTGGCAAATGGTTTAGCATCGGTTTTACAGAACTGATGTGCACATAGATAAAATCGCTACTAATTTTATAGCATTTCTAGACAACCGCTGCAAACAAAGGTGAAGCAATATTTGTAGTGAGTGCAAAACCGCTACTAAATTGTAACAATATTTGAAAAAGAAAAATAATTATAGTAACGATTCCAATAATTCAAAAAATAGGATAAATATAGTAGCAGTTTAAGAACCACTACAGAATATAATGAAAATTAAAGGTGCCCCTAAAATTTTTGATTTTGGAAACTTCTCGCCAATATTTTGCAGTGGTTTCAAAACTGCTATAAGTTTCATTTAGAATTCAAAATAATCTCGCCATATTCAGGGTAGAATTCGCTCGAATTCACTAAGAACTGCTACTAATAATTTTTAAAATTAAAAAATATTTAATTTGAAATGATTTTTTAATTATAAAGAAATTAATTTTAATTATACAAAATGGGTTATTATTGATAAATAATTAATTCAAATTAAATAGTAGTAATTACATAATATAGATAGATAATATATATACATAGAGTGTAATGTAATGACAAAAAAACTTTAAAAAAAAAAGATAAAACATTAGTATATTAAAAAATATTAGCAAATTAAATAGAAAGAAATTGCATTAATAAATAAATGATAAGAGGTTAATTAATATTATTAAAAGATAAAATAAAAATAAATTGTCAGAAGCAATACCAAAAGGAAGTGACACTGTCATAGAATCTTTCTTTGAGATCGGGCTTAGATATGTAAAAAAGACGAATATAAGAGAAACAGAGAAAGAATAAGAGAAGGGAAAAGAGAGAAGAGCAAAAAACAAAATGGGGTGGAAAAGTTATTTATAAGATCTGTGGTAGGGATTAGTAGCATTTTAGATTACGATATTTTGCATTGATGTTTTTTGCAGTGGTTGTTTTAGTAGCTTTTTATATTGCGGTTTTTGTAGCGATTATCAGGCTACTAAATTTGTAAACTTTTTTTTTTAAAAAAATCCCCTTTATAATAGTGCTAGGGTACGGGTTGGCCCGCCACAGGGCGGGCTCAAATACTTGTATGTATATGGGTTGGGAGTTTCCCAACCCAGTCCGCCACAGCGGGATGGCCCGTTAGCTCGCCAATTTTTTTTTAATGTTTTAATATTTTTCTTATCCATAATAATTTTTCAACTTACATTTAAAATATTTTTTTATTTGTTTTAATACTTCAAATGAAATATTTTTTTTCATAAATTTAATAAATAAAAATACATCACAACTTAAACATAAAATATCTAATTCAAATTTTATATAATACAACTTAAAGATATATAATACACTTTATAAGATTGAATTTAAACTAAATATAAACCAATCAAATGATCAATAAACATTCAATATTAATTAGATTTACATTATGATCAGATGTTATCCACATATTTTTTATAAAGCAAATTTAATTTTTAATTTTTTTTAAAAAAAAGGTTGGCGGACTAACCTGCTTGTTGGTGGGTTAGCCCACCATAGGTGCGGACTAGGTAGGTGTGTGTCAAAAAGACTCGTACCTAAATGGACTAGCTTTTGCTCAACCCAACCCGCCACGAGTTGGCTAGCTCAACCCACGAGTTAGGCCCATATTACCAATCTACTTTACAAGGGGTAAATTTGCATTATTTGAAAGAAATTCCATATATTACGTACCTGAATTATTTATTCAGTGTCATCAGCCCTGACATGGGGTAAATTTTCATCTTCATCACGAAAGAAGTTTTCAAAATCAGTGGGATGAAATGACTTTGCCTTATAAGTGATGTGTTCATCGCTATCACCTATGTCATAAAGATCTCAAGGCTTAAGATTAACGACCATACTGTAATCTTTATGTTTCTCATCCTCCACATAATAAACTTGTTGTGCTTCTAATGCTAGAATATACAGCTTATCATTTGGAGATTCACATGTGTGAATGAAGCCTTGAGAAATTCACAGATGTGATTCCCAACTCATCAGTAGTGATTTCGTGAAGAGTTGTTGTATTTTCCCAGGAACACTTTAATAATGTGACGGTGACCCCTGATAATTTAGTTCGATGATATCAATCAATTTTTCATAGTAAGGGACACCTCCAAAACACATATCATCGTTATTGCTGCTCACATAACTTCTTATACCAAAAGTCCCAAAACCCCCAAAATTCTAGGTGATAGGGCCTTGATTGCGTGAAACTATGCAGAACTTGAATCCATTGACATTGTATGTAGTAAACCTTTTCGCATACTGAAACGGGCCAATTGTAAGACATGTTAAATCAATTGGGTGGGAGTTCTCATCATTGCTAAAACTGCTAGACAAACTACTGTAAATACCTTTCACTGTCTTGAAAAACGTAGATTTTAGTAGCAGTTCTTCTAAACCGCTGCTAAATGCACGAGAGTTCATGACTTTTTGAATTTGCAATGTTTTTACTATCAAAAACTGCTGCAAATAACCGTGATAGAATTGAAAATTTGTGTGCTTTTGTAGCGGTTATGTAACTGCAACAAACAAGGAGACTGTTCGCATTTGCAGCGGTTTTTCTTTGCTTAACTGCTGCAAAATCATATTGCAATTTTGGCACCTTCTTCCCGCCAAATCTGTAACGGTTTATAACTGTTACTATAGCATTTATTGTGTTATCGTCTTTTGGGTGTTGCAAGTTTGTAGCGGTTTTAGTAATAACCACTATAAATGAACAATTTTGTATCGGTTTTGGGAACCAATACAAAATGTCCGCTACAAATTCAGCCTTTTTTGTAGTTGCAAATACAAATTAACATCACTTTGAATATGGGCATTATATATGGCACCACAAGATAATTGTAAGACTTTCAACATTTGAACAATATCATGGTGGATAATATTTGTTGACTCCTTTGGTGCCCTAACATTTTGCAAAAACATCTTCAAACAATTAACTTCAAGAAATTTGATAATACTTGTGGACAATATAAAGGTGGATAATATTGTTTACCCTCATTGTATCAGAAAAGAAATTTGATCCTCATATCCAAAATGAAGACATGCTCTGAAATATTAGGCACCACAATGGGATGTTTGTGAGGAGCATTTCTTCCATATGATAAGCTGAAGAGAAGATCCTTGGTAACGGATCAATGATTTATAGCAAACTTTGCCGTAAGACCTATGCTTCTACATTATAATGGTCCAGCCAAGCAAATCTAAATTGAAATTTAAAACTTTAATTGGAACAATAAATCGAAGAATCTATGAAAGATGAGCTATGTTCTATTTTTTCTTTTTGCTAGACCATTAGATTCAGGAGAATAGGGAGGGGTTACTTCATGTATAAACCTTCTTTTTCACAATAATCATCTAGTAGTAGATATTCCCCTCCTCTATCAGATCTAACTTGCTTAATCTTCCTATCTAATTGATTCTCTACTTCTGCCTTATACACTCTAAATTTATCAAAAACTTCATCTTTATTCCTTAACAGATAAACCTTAGTATATCCAAAAAAATCATCAATGAAAGTAATATAGTATTTCTTACCACCTCTACTTTTAGTTTGTTTTAAATCTCCTATATCAGTACGTATTAAATTTAATAGCTCTGTTTGTCTTTGCATAGAATGATGAGGTTTCTTTGTTTCTTTAGTTTATGCACATACTTCACATTTATTATGCATGTCATACTTAATTCCAGAAATAAAACATAGATCTTGCATTCTTTTTATGTACGATTTATTAATATGTCCTAATCTAACATGCCATATATCAAAAGAGTCAACAATAGACACAGAAGCAGATGCATTATTATTATTATTATTATTATTGTCATCAACACTTAATACAAACAGTTCTTGATTACAGTAATCCTTCCCAATAAGAACATTATTCCTAGTCATGACAATTTTGTCAGACTCAAAAGATACCCTAACCCCAGCCTTTCCACATAGTGCCACAGAGACCAAATTTGCTCTAACTTCAAGGGTGTGCGTACAGAACGTCATTAAGTACCAAGGTCTTTCTAGATGTGAGCTTTAGTTCAAGTTTTGCTTTCCCATGAACTTTTGCAGTTCAAGAGTCAGCAAGATAAATGTGATCTTCTCTTTCTTCAAAGGAGGTAAACATTCCTTTGTCTGCACATATGTGCTTGGTAGCTCCGGAGTCTACCACCCATTTTTTCACATTAGAGATAATAAGGGCCTGAGAAACTACTGCAGCAACAACATTATCACTACTTTCATCTCTTTCAACCAAATTTACCTTTGGTTTTGGAGGAATATCACTTGTTGCCTTTGCCCTTTTCCTGCATCTAGCAGTATAGTGACCTGGCTTTCTACAAACATAACAACAACCCTTTTTCTTGAACTTAGGGTTAGTCTCTTTGGGTTTGTAATCAAACTTTCTATTTTTGCTCTGAGAATCGTACCTTTTATTATGTTGATTTGCTTTCACCAGATTTGCTTTGACAGCCATCTGTTTTCCTTTTGCTGCCTGAATTGCCTTTCTGTTGGTGTCTTCTATGATAATGTGCGTGATAAGATCTAATAGTGATAATTGCTTCTGTTTGTGTTTCAACTACTACTTATAGTCATTCCATGATTCAGGAAGTTTCTCAATTAGGACCCCAGCCACGAACTCATCTGGTAAATTGATCTTTTCAGCCCGGAGTTCCTCCAACAATTTGTCGTATTCATTGATTTGTAGTTTGATATCTTTATCATCTGCCATTTCCCACTTGTAAAAATTTCCGACTACAAATTTTTGTTTGTTTGCATCCTCATCGGTATATTTTAGGATCAGAGATTGCCATATTTTATTTGCTTCCTTGTATATGTAGTACACATCAAACAGATCGTTGACAAAGTAGTGAGAAGAGTGTGCCTGCAAACCTTATTGGCATATCCCCATTGATTCTTTTGTGTCTGCTCTACATCTACTATAGGTTCAGATTGTTCCAGGGTAGTAGCCACTCCATGCATGTCAAGGGTGGCATAAACTCGCTCCTGACAATGTCTAAAGTTCTTGCCATCAAACATGTCGATCTTGGACGGATCAGGGAACGACTTGGGAAGTGGCATGGCCATCGGTATAGTATGCATAGATGGCACGTTGGACTCATTTGCATCAGCACTGTGCGAATCCATAGCAGAGAATATCTCTCAAGATTGTTGGATGAAAACAATCACGAACTGGAAATACAGAAGCGGCACTGGAGACTAATTCGAGTCACGTCCAAGGACACTATCCTTGAGAGATATTCTGCAACCCCTCTGGTCTCAGAATGCGACACTCCCTAGGATAAAATTAATCCTTCATGCGGGATGATAGGGAAGAAAGAACTGGTGGAAACAATAAACTCAGGAGAAGATAAGAGAGGGAGAGACTGTCAGAAGGGATTTCACATGCTCTCTGTTCGACCAGGACCCCTCATATATATAGCCACTGGCCGGACACTGAAGGCACGTATATGTCTGGATCGGCCGCCGGTCATGAAGCGAGAAGGCACGGAGCGTTTCATCCTACGCATTTGACCGTTGGCAACAGTCAAAATCCAAGCACGTAGGGTTCAAAGTATTTGGTTGCTAATAGTAAGATTTTCCGTGTAAGAAAAAAAATAATTTTCATAATAAGGAAAAAATTATTCAAGATTCTAAAATATTTTGTAAAAATGCCCGTCACCGCATTTTATCGCACGGGCGGGGGGTGGGGGCAAATCGTAGTTTTCAACTGCGTTTACCTTCTGATAGCTTGTTGTTGTGTGTGTGAGGCTCACTTTCCTCTTAGCCCTTTTAACTCACTATAACCAAATGATAACTTATATACCCTTGGTCTTCCTCTCACCAAAGCAATGTGGGACTTCCTTTATTTAACACACTACTATTTTTTTTCCAACATTTCTACTATTCCACATAGGACATTTAAGAGCAGAACAATGAGATAATTTTCTCTTGGAGGCCATCTTTATTTGTTGAGACTTGTCAAAATATTTCTTTTGCGACCTTTAGATACCTGTGAGGAATATTGCTTGAGTTTTCATGAACTGTCGAGTAAGCTTTATTCTTGGGAAAAAGAAAACCATGAAAAATATTCCTTTTTTGACCTTGAACTATGAAAAATATTCGAAACTATGGGACAATAAAAATGGTGCAATGACAAAAATGAAGATTACTTATAAGTGTTGGAGTTTACTGTTTCAATCCCTATCATTCTAAATCAGTTTTTAAAAGAAATGGGTGGTTTTAATTGTAAGTCATCAACTGGTAGAGTATTGTTATAATTATTTTTTTTTTAAGATTGTCTCTTTTTAAGTTTGATGAAATTTTTCTTTTTTGTTTCTCAAGATATAATTCATTGTTTTATATATGGGTGATTGGAGATACTTCAATAAATTTCTTTTGCTAAACTTATAATTAAGAATTCTATTGAAGACAATCATATCTGAGGTGCTATTAAACACTAAATACAGACATCTTTCCTAAAAAAAATTTAAATAATAATTTGTCATGTTATAAGGGACTAATCCCTTTTGCTAAGTTAGCAAAAAAAAAAATTGTTGTAAAAAAAACACAGTTTGAAGTACAACAATTATTGTTTCCGTGCAATTTGAGCTAAGTTAGATTTTTCATGTTTGCCCAAAAAAAAAAACAGATTCTTCATGTTATTTTTGAAATAAAGGCTAACGAAAAGAAAGGAAAAGGTAAATTAGAATTTAAAATGGTATAATTCTTTTGACACAAATTTACTATTTAAAAAAGTAACACTATATTTTTCTTACCTCATATAAAAATGGGAATATATGGTATCATGAACATCTAAAAATCACTGTATAAAAACAAATGTGTTATTAATAATGTTATTCATAATACATGCCTGAGCAGCTCAGCTTATTTCTCAAATTAAGTAGAGTGAAATGTAAAATGTATATCGATTTACTTTACACTATTATAAACTATGAATAATATAACTTTTTTTTTTGTTAAAAACAAGTATCCTCCTAGCTAAAGAAATCTTATTTGAAGATTGTTAGACACGAAATGTGAACACCTTATTTATAAGGATTCAAACATTGATTTATCATGTTGGCAAATAATTTAACATTTTATTTGTGCTAGTTTTTAGCCTTTTAATATTTCTTCGCGTATTTTGTTGGTAAGAAATTAATCCTCATATGCTCTGCTAGAATTTAAATGTTAGAAAATGAGTGTCTTTTTTAATAAATTTTTAGGTTATTATCTTTCCCATGCTGTGAAAAAGTTAGATGATTTATTTTAATCTTCAATATAATATTTCAATCCACTTATTTCCCTAAATTTATAAATTATATTCAAACTATCTCTATTGATTTCTTACATTAAAAGAGGTTTTTATCAATGGAAAAGGGGAAAATCCCGGAAAAGACTCTTGAAAATACAAAAAGGATGTAGAGGTGTCACATCATTTCAAAATGATACATAAGTGTGAGAGCTCAATGTGTCATTTATGAAATATGAAGGAAATAATCAAAATAACCTTCTGGCAATTTTAAAAAGTGTCGCACTCACTCCTCTTCTATACCACTCATCGGTTTTACTCTTTCTTTCAACAACAACGCACTCCCATATAAGAGTTGTGTCCTAGTATTGTGAGGTTGAAAAGGTGGTGTTAAAAAAGAGCAAGTTTTCTGTAAAAGAGGATGATAGAGGAGTTGTTGTAAATATTGTGTGTGGGTGTGTCAAAGGAAGAGTCCCACATTGCTTGGGATTGTGAGATCCAAGTGAATATATAATAATGTAATCTTGGACTAATAAATGGGCAAAAAGGAGGAGTATGTTTAGCCACGTCAAAGGGCCACCGGAGACAAATCCGGCAGTTTTTTCCCTACCCTTTTGTGCGCGAGTTAAATGTGTACTGGGCACTTTTTATTAAAGAGTTTTATAGAAATACAAAATATTATTTTGAATAAAATTTTGACCACAAATATTAGTTTACTGATTACTAATTAGCCACTAATTGTGGAGTTCAAAAGTTGAAAAGATTATACCCATGAGCTGTTTTTTTTATTGTCTATATTTATTGCCTTTAATACCCATAATAGTGTTGAATGCATTGATATGTACGTTGAAAGTAATAATTAGAAGAAAATGTTTTCCTTGATATGATTATTGGAAGCAACGGATTGTCCACTATTTAAATGCCACAAAACATTAAAAGTAATTCATGTACGCTTTCAAACGGCTTTCTTTTCTATTAATTCAGTACCAACGTTGCAAACTGATTTCCTCCTGATGTTACATGAGTTTAAGTGTATTAAGTTAGTGGTTATATTGCTTTTAAATTGCCCAATGTCTATGAACTCCATGGCCTATATAAAGGCTTCAAATGAGAGGTTGAAATAAGACAGCACTTGAGCTTTCGTGCACCTCTCTTCCTCCTCTTGCATATTCTTCTGACTTGCTGAGTTATATTACCTTCCGCTAGTTCTGTCTCCTTGTATCCTTACAGGAAGAATCCGTTTAATCCTGGGGAGTGCCGCAACTTACTTTGCCGGTAGTCGCGGAATAGCTCTTAAGGACAGTGTCCTCAGACGCGACTCGGGTTAACTTTTTATGTGCAGGTGTTGCTGGCATCAAGATGTATCACAACATTGTAGAGGAGCTGGAAAAATCCACTGATTTACTAAATTGTTTCAGAATTTATGCTTTGGATACAACAGGAGTAAGTTTAAAAAGATGCGTCGGACATGGTATTTCGCCAGTTGTGCCCCAAACTACTATCTCGTCCCATTTGTGTCCTGAAGTATCGGTGCCTAGTTGCTGCAACTACTGCTATATTTCTCGTATTTCGCCCGTTGAATGGAGAAATAGAAGTCTAGCCTCATCAAAATGTATTTTACATGAATTTTTATGTGAATGAGAGAAAATTGTATCATGAATTCTACTCTCTTTAATACAAATTTCAGTTGACTTTTTCAAAGAGATTAAGGAAGTAAATTACATACTTTAAAATTATATATTAAAAAATACCTATATATGATTAGATTATACATCAATTTATGAGTTAGTTTGAAAAAATGATAATTTTGTGAGTTTATTTAGCTTTATTAACCTGCAAGAAAATTAATTGTAACTAATATTAAGAATATGAGGTAATCTTAAACGTATATATCTAATTTTTTTGTCATAGCAAGATTTCGATTTAGAGCATTTATAATAAAGATTTTGATGAAGCAAAATTATTCCGTTCATTGCGACATAAATACAATGTCATAAGGATGGAGAATGGGCTATTTCCTTTTCATTGCCACGAAGCTCACTCTTGATGGGCCGTTTTAGTTTTCATAATTTGCGAGCACTGTTCTAATTGGATGGCACAAATATACATCAAAGTACGATGGTGTTTTTGTCTGTCTTCTCTCCTCCTTTGGTGCTGCATAAATATACATCAAGCAGCTACCATTGACAACTCAAGTTATTCGTATTAACAGCTTCTTAGGATTTTTCTGATATTAATTCTCTTGCATAGGACTTTATAGTAATTTCCCCTAAATAAATTCTAATTGGATGGTTGTTTTGTTGGCTTAAAATAAAGAATTCCTCCAATCCCTTTGAACAGGCCTCCCTACTTCGTATGTTAAACCAAAAAAAAAAAAAGAAAAAAAAAAATCTTAACGAGACCAAAGATATATATATATTATCGTTAAAAAAAGTGGCCCCTTTATTTTATTTTGAATGTTAAAGTAGCAAATATAACATTGATCTTATTTCTTAGGTATACCTAGTACCTTAATATTTTTTGGTGAAATTTGTTACTAATGTTTTTAATTTGGTACAATTTCATCCCTTCCCTAACTTTTAGTCAATTATTTTAGGAAAAATTAATATTTTATTCCCCAATTTTTAACTAAATTATAATTTAGTCCCTTAAACTATTTTATGAAATCAAACTAATAAAAAATGAGATTTCAAATCCCCTCAACAATTTTTTATGAAAATTACAGAAATAAAGTTTATTTAGAGTAATTTTCCCATTTAGGATCAGAAATGCTACATATTCTTTTAGGGTTAGTTTAGGGTTAGAAGAATGAAATTTTTCCCCAGAATTTTATGAAACCAACCTTTATGAATAAATTTTTCATAAGAATTTCAAGAATTAAATTATATTTAGGACGGGATAATATAAATCTAAGTAGATTTAGATTCATTCACCAGTTTGCTCAGCTCACACTAGGACGGTGAAAGGACAAGCTGCCTCCTTTTCCGAGGAGAAAAATATAACTTTGATTTTATTCACTCTAATATAAAATTATCTTGGTAAATTAATTTTTTTGTCCACACACACACATATATATATTTGACTCAATTGTCAATGGGACTTGATATCTTTGACTTGGTGTAATTACATATCCCTACTAGCTTTGACATGATTGTAAGCCGGTTTCTAACCTTTGATTAACTTCAACTAGATTTTTATAATTTTAATTATTTTATAATTTAATTGATAACCTTTACTATTTATACTCCCTCCGGTCCTTCATATAAAATATGGTTGATGATTGAATTTGATTCTAAATATAAGATCTCAATTCACCTTATTTCCCAAATTTATATTTTTTTTCCTCAAAATATCTCTCTTGATTGAACACATTAAGAGGTTTCCATCTAACAATGATTATGATGATGAAAAACCGAGTTGACCGGGTCACATATATTTTTTTTTTTGCTTTTTTTTAATGTGATTCCTTTGCTTTTTTTTTTT
>QFDD01003020.1:0-24784 GCA_006871305.1 Vachellia collinsii | reverse complement strand
TAAATACATATATACAATCCCCACATAAACTTCCTTCCCACAGCTCCTCTCTTTTGCTTATTATTATTGTTGCCGCATGAATAAATAAATCACTCACAGAATTACATAAACGTGCCTTTGTGTGCCTCCCACCGAAAAGAATCGCGCCACTTTTTTTCTTTCTTTTTTTTAATAAAATAAATCAATTGATTATTAATTATGGATGGCATTTGAGCTCTGCAATATTCAAAAGCGATTAAGACCCTTCATTAATTAGGTCATTGCACGCACGCCACCGTACTACTCCCACCTAACTCACTCCCTCCCATTGGATTCTTTCCAGCCCCTCTTGTCCTCCCTTTTTGCCCACCACGTGTTGGTATTATTATTTTTACATTTAAATCAAATAACCATTTAAAGATATCAATTAATACACATTTTTTTTAACTAATTAATACAGCAATGAGTAAATATATGCCTTATGTTGTCTTTAGTGGGTGTTTAATCTAGTTTAGTTTAAGTGATTTTAATTTTTCACCCGTGCCCAACACTCCCTTTATATGGCACCATATTATTCCCACACAGGGCTGCTTCCCAGCCAACAGCTCTTTAAACAGTGCAATCAATAAGTATCATTATTCCATCTGATGAAGTAATAAATGCAATTAAATGATTAGAATTACTAAGAAATGAGCCAACACTCAACAATGCACTGCAATCTAGGGCCATCAAATATACTATTATTTGTTGCGTGTAGGTTAACGAGAGTTAGTTGAAATTAGTTAACGGTGTTAAACTGTTCAGCTTTGAACACTGCATCGTTCTATCTCATTAATCACGTTTGTCACTTTAATTCATCTCTCTCCGTTAAGTGAGGGAGATCAAGATCCTTTACATGTAATTATAAATCTGCATCAGTTATGAATTACTAGTATCTGTGCGCACTTGATAAATCCCACACACAAATAAAAAAATTGATTGATAAAAAAAATCAATCACAAATCATCGTCTTTAAGTTATCGATAACCCGATTCATCTTATATTCTAAGCAAGGAGCAATAATCTTTCTTAGTATTAAGAAATCAAAAGAATGAGGGCAGAAAAGTGGGGAAGACAAGACGGAGTGTAGCACCAAAGCGCACGCACATACAATTCCCCGAATTCTTTTATTCCCTTCACGGACTGTAGCATTACCGGAGTGACGCCCCTGTTCAATGCGCCACCATCATCTTCTTCCTTCCTTAGGATTTCTAGGGTTTTCAGACCTCTGCCTTTCGTTCTCCAAGACTTTCCGAGCTGGATTACCTCCCCTTCATCTGGCGAATCTCCATGCGCCGCTGGTTCAGCGGCTTCGTTGATTAGCTTCCCGGCTTCACCGATCGTACACTTTTGAAGAAAGTACTATTCTTTTTGGCTTTCCGTACTGTTTTCCGGTTAGCACAGGGTTGAATGATCCTCCGTGGTTTGGCTTTGTCGTTTGAGGGTTTTGGGTTTGGATGGCATTGGGGGATTTAATGTCATCTCGGTTTTCGCAATCTTCAGTGGTGGTGGTTACGAACCGCTCGGACGATTGTGTGTCGTCGACGTATGAAGATAGCGATTTGGGATCGTCCAGAAGGGATTCTGAGGCTGCCAGCAGTAGTTATGGTAATGCTGCTGTCTCCGCCGCCACCACAAGTATGGCGTATTTGCCACAGACTGTTGTGTTATGCGAGCTTCGACACGAAGCCTTTGAGGCCTCTGTTCCCACCGGTCCGTCTGAAAGTGGGTTGGTCTCAAAATGGCGAATTAAGGACCGAGTAAGATTTTACTTTATAGTTCACTTCAGTATATTCCTGTTAGCAGTACAGTTTGAGTGAATGACAAACATATTATTATCTTAATTGTTCATGGAACTACTTGGCTGCATTCTGTCTAACTTGTATTCTATAAGTATTTAACGGAGATTATTGACAGAGATTGCTTCTGTAGCTTATGGAAAACATATTTATAGGCAATGTCCTTTTCCTTCTTTCTATGGACTTATTCTGACTTTATCCCCGTCCGGTGGGATGACGACCTCTAATAGAATTCATGTTGCCTCATATGCTCAAATGATTTTCAGTTGTTACCAATTGTTGTTATTGTTTAAAACAAATAATTTAAACACCCTTTTGCAACACATTTGATAGTTTTTAGTAGTTTGATTATATTAGATTGAAATAAAGTTAGGTTATCAGCACTTGATTTATGGCTATTGATTGAAGCTGTATATTCTACGTGCGTAAAGCTTCTATCTTTTACCTGACATCTGAACCTTTTAAATGGGCTGAAGCTTCTCTACAGTGGTACATGTTGTGACAAATGTCTCCCACAAGGAAGCTCAAGTCATCTGAAGCACTTAGTTTCATAATGCTATTTTTCAGTTGATGAGAGAAATTTGAAAGAGTTCCTCAGACATAAACATTTTTAACTTAAAAATCAAGCAGATATGTATCCTTTAACATTTATTAAATTGTAATGATGAACATCTTGTTCCGTCTTATATATGGCTAGGGGTGCTGTTGTCATTAATTAAGAATTTAATATTGTCTAATTCAGAATTTAAGATTGTATCAACTGTGTATCATTTTGTTGGGAATTGTCCTTGGGCTTTGTTCATTGGAACAACTATTGCACTTGCTTTTGGGTGAGATTAATTGATGCTTACTTAACATTATAACCTGAGTTATATTGGTGATGACAATGTAAACTGGGATCAGTAAATGTTTTAAAGGTATAAATGGAACCTGGGAATTCCAAGAATTCCATGATCTATGTGGTATTATGTAAATGGAGGAGCTTTTTCATCTATTTGTTTTGGCAGTAACTTATATGGATGAGGCTTCTTGTAAGAAATTTCAAATTCCTGTGGGCGATCATTTTAATTAGTATTTGCTATGTGAATGATGCTCTGGTGTTCTATGGTAAAATTTCCTAGCTGACGATTTTCATTTTTGTGGATCAAACCTTATTGATTATGCTTGTCTTTATTGGAAGTTTTGTATCTCTAGTCGGTTCAACGTAGCTACATTCTATGTAATTTATGAATTGAATTATGCTTGTTGTTTAATCTTTCTCACATATTACCTTTCCTGATTAGAGTAATTTGTCTTGTGTTTCATCTTCAAAACAGTAAATGTAAATGCATATGATACACTTACTTCACTTCAAGATATAGGTAACATATTCTAACATTCATATTATTACTTTTTAATTGAAGCGTTCTAAAACAACTAAAAGATTAAAAAAAAAATTAAATTTTTGGTTTCTTACCTTTTTAAAATTCAAAATATTTTATGTCCTATACTTCTCATGTGTTAACCTGTAATATTTCTTGTATCTGTATCTTAAAATTTGTTGTATCTGATGTATTATGTTGTTTAATTGTATTGTACGTGATATGCTATATTTGTGACTTTTCTCGTAACTTTTTAATGTCACAATGGATGCTCCTGGAAGATGCTTATATGTTGACTCTTTGCTAAGAAGTCTGCTTTAATATAACTGTCACTTTTGTGCTGCAGATGAAGACAGGATGTGTAGCTCTAGTGTTATGTTTAAACATTAGTGTTGATCCACCTGATGTAATTAAGATATCTCCCTGTGCCCGAATGGAGTGCTGGATAGGTCTCTTTTTACCTTGCCAATTTTAATTTGTGTTGAATATTTTAATTCCTCAGGGTTGTGGACGAAGTTTCTTCATTGTTTTGAAATTTTTAGCTTCTTTGTGATGATTGACTAATGTTTCGAAAGCGTTTTGTTTCTAAATACAATTTTTAAAACACTTTTCTTTTGCTGTCCATAATATTCTTATTAATTATATCAACTGTGACTGTTGATCAGTCTAGAACAGTAATTGTCTGTGCATTTACGGTAAAGCTGATTTAGGTGTTCAATTTTTAAAATTATAATGTTCTTAGGGTTTAAATTGATTGATAAGCAATTTTTTTTATGAACCTTCGTGGTATTGATTAACTAATATGATTTTTTGAACTGTTTTTACATATTCCCCCTTTATCATCGTGCATTATTTCAATTGCTGGGGAAACTGCTTCTGAATATCAAAACTCTGGATGCTCACAATTTTAATTATAGTTCATGATAATGTGGGGGGAGTGAATTGCACTACTTTAATTGTTTACTTGGCAAACAAAGAAAATAATGGGACAGTAGGAATGATTTTTAATCTTAAATGAGATATGAGGGATAATATATTATTTTAAAATTGTCTCATTGCTGTAGATCCTTTTTCAATGGCAACACAAAAAGCACTGGAATCCATTGGGAAAACTTTGAGCAGTCAGTATGAAAGGTGGCAACCAAAGGTGCGGATGCACAACTGATTTCCATCTCTCATGTTTACTTTGAAGTAGTTTCCAGTTAACTTTGTTGGCATATGAACAGGCCCGCTATAAGTGTCAACTTGATCCTACAGTGGATGAGGTCAAGAAGCTTTGTACTACATGTCGACGATATGCGAAATCAGAAAGAGTGCTATTTCATTACAATGGACATGGTGTGCCAAAGCCTACTTCCAATGGTGAAATTTGGGTCTTCAATAAGGTTATACCTTTGATAGTCCCTGGTTTGAGATGTTTGTTTGGTTGATCAAATGTAGCTGTCAACAAACCATGGATGATCAATGGTCACAAACTTTTGAATATGCTTAATTTCAAAAGATATAAAAGATCATGGAACTTGGCATATAAATCTCTTGGCTTGCATGTCATTTAAATCCTTGTTTCATGGAAATTTCATTTGATGATATACTTCCTAAGAAATTTGAGGTGATTCGGACATGTTTAGAAAAGTTCATTGGAGGCACCAGTAATGAGAGTAGATCAAGTAGTGTGGAGTCCTTTGAAAAGGGGTAGAGAAAGACCGAAACACATTTTCAAGGAGATTATAGAGAGATTTTTTTTATTAATAATCTATTCAGAGATATGGTCTACGATAGAGTACAATAGTATCGTGTGATCTATATAGCCGACCTCATCTAGTAGGACAAGGCTTTGTTGTTGTTGATATACTTCCAAAGAAAAACACAGCCATTTTCAATTGATATTCTTTGTGTTGGACTTTTTTTTTTTACGAAAAAAAATTTCCGAAATGTTGATTGGGTACTGGAATGAGTTGGCAGTGCTGGTGTCAACGTGTCAATAGACCTAAAAATAGGTGTTGTTCTTGTTGAATTATATTCTATTTTGATTCCTTATAGTGATGATTAAATAGAATGGGACATCAAAACCTATATGCTATTATTACTGCATAGTCCAATATAAAATGTCAAGATCCACCCTTCCCAGTTTATGTAAGCGTAAATAGAGGAGGGGAGGAGTGGGGAGTAGGAGGAGATAAAATATGGTAAATAGTCAGCCAGTAATTCAGCAAGTCTCGTTTCCATGAACAAGTACTAGAGTTAACAACTTTCTCATGTAGGACAACATCCTTATTCTAACATAAATCCTAATGTTGAGGATTTTAACTGAAAGACCTGATTTGCCTAGTTCACAGATCACTGATTATAGATCTTGAAAAATAGTCCTTAGCATCACACTTATTAGTTATCTTTATTCTCACCCTCCGTTTGATCATTTTGCAGAGTTATACACAGTATATTCCTCTACCTATAAGTGACCTTGATTCCTGGTTGAAAACTCCATCAATTTATGTTTTTGACTGCTCCGCAGCTGGGATGATTGTCAATAGTTTTATTGAGGTACTCAGTGTCATCAATGTTAACTAAAAGAAAATTGCAAAAAGAATATTGGAACTGATATTATCACCTGTAATTTGGACTGCCATATTGGTTGCTGGACTTGTGATTCAACAGCTTCATGAATGGAATGCTTCTAGCTCTGCTGGGTCCACAAGGGATTGTATTTTGCTTGCAGCATGTGAAGCACACGAGACTTTGCCTCAGAGTGCTGAATTCCCAGCTGATGTGTTTACTTCTTGTCTTACAACACCTATCAAGATGGCATTGAGATGGTGAAGATTTTCTTCTTATCAGTTCTTTCATAGTTTATGCTTATATCTGGTTGGTGACATAGCTCGGAGTATATAATCTTGGGTTTTTAACATCTGGTTGGTGACATAGCTCGGATTATATAAGCTTGGGCTTTTTCTTCATCTCTGATGAAACTGTATTGGTCAATGTGTGTGTATTTGAAGAAATTCTGAAAGATGTACATAGATTGAGAGGAGAGTTGACTACCAACCATTCAGAGTGTGGTTTCCATTTTGTTTTTGCGTTGGATACTTTCTTTTGTATAATTTTATTTATTCAGGTTCAACATTGAGTGTTTTATTTGTATTCATCTCATGTTAAAATGCTATTTGTAACTCTATTTGTTTCCTAGGTTTTGCACTCGCTCATTACTTCGTGAATCACTTGATTATTCACTTATAGACAAGATCCCTGGCCGGCCAAATGACCGAAAGACACTTCTGGGTGAATTGAATTGGATCTTTACTGCAGTAACTGATACCATTGCCTGGAATGTTCTCCCTCATGGTAGGCCTTAATCATCCTCATCCCAGATGGTGTGCATTTACTACTTACCAAGTTATATTTTAGCCAGTGGTTCATTCATTGATTATGTTGGTGTCTTGTATTATGTGTATTATTGTCCTGCAGATCTTTTCCAGAGATTATTCAGACAAGATTTGCTTGTTGCTAGTCTTTTTCGAAACTTTCTACTGGCTGAGCGAATTATGCGAACTGCAAATTGCTCTCCAGTCTCTCACCCAATTTTGCCGCCGACCCATCAGCATCATATGTGGTACAATAGGTGTTAGTTGTTAGAATATGTTAGTATATGGTGACAATAGTTGTTGTCACTGTGTTATATTGCTGTTGCAGGGATGCTTGGGACATGGCTGCTGAGCTCTGCCTTTCACAACTTCCTTCATTAGTTGGTGATCCTAATGCTGAGTTTCGGGTATTTTGGATTTTTTTTTCCAGTTCTACGAAGCAGACTAGTGGAATATCTTTCTGGAATTTTTTTGTATAATTCTTTCTGTACTGCATTAAAATAATAAAAGAATGCCTGCATTATGATAGTTGAAGAGGCTTAGTTTTGGCTTACTTGGTAAAGTATATGCCTTTTCTTTCAGCCTAGTACATTTTTCACTGAGCAGTTGACAGCATTTGAGGTATGGCTTGACCATGGTTCTGAACACAAGAAACCACCAGAGCAATTGCCTATAGTTCTTCAGGTGTGGTACAAGTCGTTGTCTTCTTTTAAATCTTTTGAACCACTATTTTGGTTCCTTCTACTTTTGTTATGAATGTCACATGATTTTTGCAAAATCTGTTGTCAGGCTTTGTTTCTTTATTGGTGGGTGAGATGGAACAAGGTGTTTCTTGATGTTGTCTCGTATAGGTTGATGACTACTATGATTCTTATCGAAGGCTATATTTTATCAATGTTTAGCCAAACAATTCATAACTAGATTCAAAAGTGGTCATGCAAACAAGGCTAATTTTGGGTCCCATTTGGCATTTCAACTCTTGGAGATGATGCCTACACTCAGAAGTTTTACTATTTCTCAATTGTTTGATCTTTCAATTTTCATGCGTTTTCAATTTGTATGCTCACTAATCATATCCTTGTTCTTAGTATCTTGACTACAAAACATTTGTTTATATTTCTATGATTCCTCTCAAGTTTAAAGTATCCGTTAAGTTTACTTTCTAGTTTATCTATTACTCTTGTTCAATTTGTGTACTTTCTGCCCTCTGGAAAATTGTTTGGCACTTGGCCTTTGCATTTATTGGCGTTGGCATTGTTGTTATCTAAGGTTTTGCTGAGTCAGTGCCATCGATTTCGTGCTCTAGTTCTCCTGGGAAGGTTCCTTGATATGGGGCCGTGGGCTGTAGATCTGGTAATATCTCATGTCTCTTTTAAATCATTTGCCCTTTTTTTTGTAGCTATCTTATATTTTTACGATTGGTTTGTGATGTCATAACCTGAACCCAAGTTTTCTACATGTAGGCATTGTCCGTTGGAATATTTCCTTATGTTCTAAAGTTGCTACAAACGACAACACCAGAACTCTGTCAAATTCTTGTATTCATATGGACAAAGATTCTTGCACTTGACAAGGTACCTTTTGATATCACAATATAATTGATATAACTTGCCAGTAATATTACTCCTGATTTCTTAACTTTTATTTTGTTTCCCTCCCTATATACTGTACTTTCATAATTGTGATATCATCCTTGATTGTCATTTAACGCATTTGCTACCACAAACCATATAAGCTCTGAGGTGAATATTTTCACATTTTTGTGAGGGCTCAAAAAAGGGTCTAGTTATACATTATTAGACAGCCACACATGCAACCTTTTATGTTAGTGATTCTTCAAGTTTTTAAACTTTGGAAGCCTGGGCCATGTTTTTTAGAATATATGAACTGGTATATAAGAAAATAGGAGAATGATTGACAAGAAAAGGATAATTAATTTATATAAGAAAATTCAGTGATATAAGAACTTAGTATGGCAGCTTATTATTGTGTACTGGAAGTCTTAAAGTTGTTTGAAAATGCTGATATACAAATTCCAATACGTTTAATAGAGTTCATAATTTAATAGTTACTTGTGCTGTTCCTTTGAGTACTAAATTTTGATCATTTTGGTTTTTCTACTACTTGATGTTTAAGCATTACCTGTTTTATGTCTCCTCTTAAAACAATGCGTAATTTTTGGGCTGCAGTCTTGTCAGGTTGATCTAGTAAAGGATGGAGGACATATTTATTTTATCAAGTTTCTTGATAGCATGGAAGCATATCCTGAGCAACGTGCAATGGCTGCTTTTGTTTTGGCCGTGATTGTGGATGGGCACAGAAGGGGCCAAGAAGCTTGTATAGAAGCTGGTCTAATTCATGTCTGCTTAAAGCTCCTTCAGAGTTCATCTCCCTATGTGTCTAAAAAAAAAAAGAGTTCATCTCCCAGTGATACACAAAATGAACCCCTGTTCCTACAGTGGCTTTGCCTCTGTCTTGGGAAACTTTGGGAAGACTTTACAGAGGCCCAAATAATAGGTTTGCAGGCAGATGCCCCGTCTATATATGCCTCTCTACTGTCTGAACCACAGCCGGAGGTTAAACATCTTTATATTCAGTTCTACTGCTTGTGTTATAAGATGGATTTTTTTCCCCGTACCCGGCCTGTTTGTTAAAACTTAAAAAAAAAAAAAAATTATTTTCTGATTATTTAAAAGAGTGATGGCTGTTTAAGTCAACGCATAAAATCTTTAAATGATAAAGGGCATTAAAAAGAACTTTTTAAGAAAGTGGTTAGTTTCAAAAGCTAATCCAAGTAGATTATCAAAATAAGCTGAAAACAGGTTTTCCCCCCCAGAAGGTGATTATTTTAAAAAGCTTTAACAATTAATTCAAAACAAGCAAATCCCTCATGTTTAGCTTAATAAATTCATTTTTTTAACTTAAACAAACGGGAAATAATTATGTGAATTATATAATTCTTTTTTGTTTGACCAAATTGAAATTATATAATTCACATCTTGAAAATCTGTCTCAGGTTAGGGCTTCTGCTGTTTTTGCACTCGGTACCCTTCTTGACGTGGGATTTGACTCATGTAAAGGTGTTGGAGGGGATGAAGAATTTGATGATGATGAAAAAGTTAGGGCTGAAGTTGTGATAGTTAAAAGTCTTTTGAGAGTTGCTTCAGATGGGAGTCCATTGGTTAGGGCAGAGGTTGCGGTTGGTAAGTTATTAAGCACATTATTTTAATTATTTAATTAATTATTTAATTGAGTTCCATGCTAGGCACTTTCGTTTTGATAAATTTTGCGTGTGTAAAATTGAAGTTATGCCACTACCACTTTAGGGTTCCTCTACTTCCATGTGCCAGTGAAGCAAGGTGCTAAAATTGGGAAGAGAAAGAATAATTATATTAAATATTAAATATTATACACTGTAAAGATATTATAATTAATGTAGATTGTATAGGATTAGATATTATTCTCAGAGTATACTATTATTCATTAAGTGTCATTTAATTCCAAGGCTCTTGCCTTGTGTATATATATACCTTTCTGGTTATGAATAATATAAGCAATTCATTTTACAACTTTACATAGTACCAAAGCCAGGTTCCGTTCCTAGGGCCTGTGGGCTAAAATTAAACTATTGTAATGTAATATCAACATTTGAATTGATTGATTAACTGTAATATCCATGTATAATTTTAAATGTTCGAGATAAAGTATGGCAAAGCCACAGACATTCAACTCCACGACCAAAACAATTCGGCAGCCCTAATATCACGCACTTTGATTTTGAACTTATTATGTTAACTGACTTTTGGGCCTGGCTGAAGGAGCCTTGCCTCATTCACTTAGTGTTGAAAACTCCTTCTGGCCTGGCTTCTTGGTGGCTTAGCCACATCTGTAACTTCACTGGCATGTCTAAACCCAGCGTACATGTCTAAGGGAAGGATGCTAGACAACTTTTGGCCCTTAATTCTTTGAATTTCATTCATCTCAGCTGTTCATGAACTTTGTTGGACTGGTTAAAGTTGCTTGACTGTGGAACTTCTATGGAATTGAAATTGATTTTGTGTTGTTTTGTTTCTTCTAATTTTTCAGCTCTTGCTCGCTTTGCCTTTGGCCACAACAAGCACCTGAAGTCTGTTGCTACTGCATATTGGAAACTCCAGACAAATGCTTTGTTGAACTCCTTACCATCATTGGCTCACATAAAGGGTTCAAGTGGTAATTATCCTAGCCAAAACCAACATGTGCCTCATGGTAGCATTGTTTCGCCTCAAATTGGTCTGCTTTCAAGGGTTGGAAATGATAATTCTTCAATGATTCGAGATGGACGGGTCTCTTCTAGCAGTCCTCTTGCAAATTCTGGAATTATGCATGGGTCACCTATGTCCGATGATTCATCTCATCATTCTGATTCAGGAATACTTGGTGATGGTTTAAGCAATGGAGGGCTTAACCACTCTGAACCAAAACCGCTAGACAAAGCATTGTACTCACAATGTGTATTTGCTTTGTGCACTTTAGCTAAAGATCCCTCTCCACGGATTGCAAACCTTGGACGTCGGGTGCTATCCATAATAGGTATTGAACAAGTAGTAGCAAAACCATTGAAATCTACTGGTGTTCAGACAGGTGAACCAACAACATCTAGTCTTGCAGGGCTAGCTCGTTCGTCTTCGTGGTTTGATATGAATGGAGGTAGATGCCTTCTTTGCCTACCGTCCTATTCAATGTAGTTTGTTGTACTTCTCTCCCTGTTGCATCAGTTTGATTTTTGGTGATTATTTTTTCCAATATGTCATTGGCCTTGTTTGTATTGCTTGCTGTTTGGCAGGTCACTTGCCTATAACCTTCAGAACTCCTCCAGTCAGTCCTCCTCGCCCAAACTACTTAACTAGAATGCGAAGAGTGTACTCTTTAGAGTTCAGGCCGCACTTGATAAATTCTCCAGATTCAGGTTTAGCTGATCCACTTTTGGGTTCTGGTGGAACTTCTGGGCCTTCAGATCGTAGTTTTCTTCCACAATCAACTATATATAAATGGAGTTGTGGGCACTTCTCCAAGCCACTCTTAATTGCTGCAGATGACAGTGATGGATTATTGGCTAGAAGAGAAGAGAGAGAAAATTTTGTATTGGAGCACATAGCAAAATGCCAGCACTCTGGTTTGTGTTGTGTTTATATATCTTAATTCCGTTGAATGATTAATCTTAATACCTTAAATTGATTGTATATTCCATCCTGTTCTGTTCAGCTGTGAGCAAGCTAACGAATCCAGTTGCCAAATGGGATATGAAGGGTATTCAAAAGACCTTGTTACAGCCTTTCTCTCCTATAGTAATAGCTGCTGATGAGAATGAACGGATCAGGTATGCAAAGTTCATTGACTACTCTGTTAGCCAAGTGGGGACTGATGTTATAATGCAATCTGGCTCAGAAAAGATGTACGATTGGATTTTTTTCCTTTTTTGGTTGTGAAAAGTTTAGGGCAATGTCCAGTCATAATGGCTGTTGGCTGGAAAGGGCTTTAGGTGTAACATAATGACTAATAAATATTATGGAGCATAAAAAATGTTTAAATATCTTAGATTTGTGTTATGGTAAACCAAGAACATGAAATTGACACCAAATAAATGGAGACGTGCTGGGTGGTTTCTTGCATGACAGCATAGTCAGTGCTGCTACACAATTTATACAAATCCGATCATGACTGGTGACCTGATTTCTGTAGTCCATTATTTTACTTGTTACCCTGAAGCAGCTAAACAAACGTGTGCCATTCCTATTTTAATTTTGTAGAAAATAGGAATTCATTTTATTGACTAGCTTGCTGATTAATCTTCTAGTTGTGATGAATTTAATTGCTGTTATGTGTTGAATTTTGACATTTTGATTATTGTTGTTGACAAATGATCTTTGGTTTTTCTGCAGAGTATGGAATTATGAAGAACCAACACTCCTGAACAGTTTTGATAATCATGATTTTCCTGACAAAGGAATTTCTAAGCTCTGCTTAGTAAATGAGCTTGATGATAGCTTGCTTCTGGCTGCTTCAAGTATTATACTCCATTTATGTTTTTTCCCCACTTTTATATATCGGACTCTAAATTTGTGATTCATTCGGTATGATGCAGCTGATGGAAATATTCGAATTTGGAAAGATTATACTTTGAAGGGAAAACAAAAGCTTGTCACTGCTTTTTCTGCAATCCAGGGTCACAAGCATGGTGCGCTGAGTCTGAATGCTGTCGTTGATTGGCAACAACAAAGTGGTTATCTGGTATACAGTTCTCTATGAACTTCTTGGGAGTGTGGAACATCTTCCTTGCTAATGAATCTCTATTTCTGACCACATGTTTTTATTGTGATTCCTTTGATGATCTTATTCCTTGTTATTTCACTAGTATGCTTCAGGTGAGATATCATCTATTATGCATTGGGATTTGGATAAAGAGCAGCTTGTTAATCCTATCCCTTCATCATCAGAGTGTAGCATTTCAGCTTTGGTAAGCTGTAGTCATTTTATTTTGTTTGCCAGGGTATTATTTCTTGGTTATACTTATTCGAACTACCTTAGCGTGCAAACTTTGAGGCTGATAGCATGTGAAGCATGGACAAAATTGACGTTTCCAGACATAAATAGGCTGTACATTTCACCTGGAAGTTTTAATCTGAAAATTAGCATCACTTTGAGAGGCCCTGTAGATAACTACCCCAATATCTGCTTTCTAGAAAAGTCTGTGACATGGTTTCTTATTTTAAACTGCATGAAATCTTCCAAATTGTGTGCTGTAGTCATCGAATTGCAAACCCAATGCTAAGGCAGTCCTGTCTTGGCCAAAAACAAATTCTTCCTATTCTGGTTATTTTACTTAGGTTTCCTTATCATAATGGCCAAAACAATATTGAAAAAAAAGAAAGAAAAGAAAAACTAAGAAATAACTGGTTAAATATTGGTCCATGATCTGATCATCCATCATTGGTCCATTAAACCCCCTATTTGATTCAACTAAGGAGAGGGGAGGGATTTTACTGGAGTGTGAAAGGGAGTTCAATAATAATGCTTTGTTTAGTTCAAAGGGAGAGGAGGGGAGTGATTTTAATGATTTTTTGTTTGGTTTAGGGAGGGGAGGCTGGATGGTTACAATGCATCCTCCCCTCGATTTTTCTTATCCAGACAAGCTTCCCTCCCTTTCCCTCCAAAAAAACCCAACCAAACGGGGGTTGAGTTGTGTCCTTCCACCCATTGAAATGTGTAGATCAAATGGATTTGGGAAAATTGGATCCAAAGTTTCATAGATGTGGCTCTGGACCAATCTAACATATCACGTTTCTTGTGGATCCATCCACTTCAGTCATTAAAAGCACACATCATGTAGACTCGCATGTAGACACGTACATCCATACATGCCCTGGCATGCTCACTCATTTATAGGCAGACGCATTGTGTGCCTACTGATGTGTGTGTGTGTGTGTGAGAACACATATACGCCTGTGTATATCCATTTACATACGTGCATTTGTGAATATGTACCACTACATATATGTACCCACAGTAATATTAACATATTTGCACAATATATAAATACACACATATCTCATGTATGGGTGGGTCAACATATATGGGTATGCATGCATTTTTTTTCTGTCTTTATCCATAAATTTGAGAGGAATTACAAAAGTGCTGCTTTGATGTACATGTATATTTTTTTGGTGGCCCAAAAAAAAAGTACATGTATATTTTTCTGAGAAAACATTAAACATAAATTTACACGGTAGATCATTATTAAATTATGCATTTTAATATGCTTTCTAAATAATGGTGACTCAGATTCCTGTCCAAATTCTAGGTTGGTTTTTTTTAATTAACCGCTGAATGTTCTCTTGGTTGGTTTATCTCATTCCTGGTTATCGTTTGTCTGTAAATTCTGATGCCACTTGAGGTTTCTGTTCCAAAGCAGAAAGTTAAGCTTGTTACAATGTTCTGAACCAACTTGGTCTCTGCCATCAAATCTTTGAACAGATCACATTGCCTTTATGCCTTTATCTTCCAGATTTATTTTGTGCCAGATGTCTTACACTGCTTAGACATCCAAATCTTGTTTCATTGATATATCATAAATTGTATTCAGGCTGCATCTCAAGTTCATGGTGGACAATTTGCAGCTGGATTTGTTGATGGTTCTGTAAGACTCTATGATGTCAGGACACCGGAAATGTAAGCTTCTCAGATTAATGAATTCTCCTTTCGTTATTGATGGCATCTGTTTTGTATTCCTTTCTCTATAGTTAGATGTGTCTTGTACTTAGACCGGTCTATTTCAATGGGTACTAGAATGATGTATTTCCTTTCTGCATACAAGCCTCTTGCTGCCTTGCTAATCTTTGTTGCTGTAAAATGATGTTCTTAGGGTTGTCTGTGAATTACGGCCCCACACACAACGAGTAGAAAGAGTTGTGGGGATCAGCTTTCAACCTGGACTGGACCCCGGAAAGGTAAGAGGAGCATCCTGCTAGTTCCACTTCCATGCTTTTTGTCTAGAACTTGTATTTCTTGCTAAACCTTTTTTTGTTTTGTTTTGGAATAATGGCCTGCAATCTATGAATTATGATTTAACATGGAATATGAAGTCATATGGCATTTTTTTTTTTTGGCCTTCAGATTGTCAGTGCTTCTCAGGCAGGGGATATACAATTCCTTGATATCAGAAATCAGACAGATGCCTATCTCACTATTGATGCTCACAGGGGCTCACTTACTGCTTTAGCTGTACATAGACATGCTCCGATTATTGCCAGTGGTTCAGCCAAACAAATCATCAAAGTCTTCAGCCTGGAGGGTGATCAACTAGGCTGTATCAGATACTATCCAACCTTAATGGCCCAGAAAATTGGCTCCGTGAGCTGTCTCAGTTTTCATCCATACCAAGTATTGCTGGCCGCTGGTGCTGCAGATGCTTGTGTCAGTATATATGCTGATGAGAACACCCAAGGAAGATGAATCAAAATATCACCCACGATATATATTTTTCGGCTATCTCTTCTCTGCGAAGTTGCGGCAAAAGATGATGTCAGGACTCAGGAGCACCACAAAGACATGGTTGAATCATGGTGCTGTGCTGCTGCATCCCTCAGCTGTGAATACATCTGGAATTATTGAGTACGATGCGCTCTACTGATCGTTTACGCAATTTATTTATTAGCCTCCATGGTAGCCGGTTTGCACTCAGTCCTGAATATTGGTTGGAGGCTTTGGCAAATAATGTCATGTTCTTTATGTGTAAATATCCCCTATTGTTATGCCTTCCTGTTGTGTGATATTCGCACTCTTGCCCATCTTGTATATTTTTTGTAAGGTGAAATCATAATCTAGTGCTGCTGATAGGTGTGATTGACTCCTGAAATGCGGGGGCTCATCCACCCATGATTCTGATTTCTGTTGAATTCAATTCTTGCTTTTGCTAACGTATAATTAAATTCAAGTTTCGGTCTGCTTGCTTTTCTTCTGTAAACTAGCATCAATTCTCTGTCAAAAAAAAAAAAAACAAAGAAAAAAGAAACCTAGAATCCACCTCTGCCTCAATCATGCTCTAAGGCTATTGATCAGCTAATTCGACGATTTCTATGGGGCGATAATGGCACCACTTGTAAAGTCAGCCTCGTACGATGGGAGGAAGTATGTCAGCCTTCATCTCGGGGAGGGTGTGGCTTGAAACTGATGGAAGGACAAAACAAAGCCTTCCTAGGAAAGTTAGCTTTCCAGCTCGTTAGCAAACCGTCTTAACTATGGGTACAAGTTCTAAGGGCAAAAACCGTTCCAACTACTCCTTCAAGATCCGCACATCATCTGATCTATGGAGAGGTATAGTGAAGGTTTGGCCAGATACCGAGCTGCATATAGACTGGAAACCAAGGGATGGGACATGTATCAGATTTTGGTCAGACTCTTGTGTAGGGGATATGGGACCCTCTCAGGTACCTTACGCAGATATTCCACAAAAAGACCTATATGCACCCCTACGGCATTATGTGAACAGTATAGGGGAATGGGAGTGGAGTTTGTTCGAGCATCTGCTTCCCCCATCTACCCTTCTCCATATAGCCTATACTCCGACTCCTCAAGATTACCAGCAACAAGACACTTGCCACTAGGCCCTCACAGGCAATGGTATGTTCATGGTAAGTTCCGCCTATCAGGCTACTCAAGAAGACAACTGGGACAATAGGGCGAACTTTTGGAGCTGGATATGGAGATGGCTTGGGATGCAACGTGTTCACTCGTTCCTCTGGTTAACGACCAAGAACAAGCTCGTCAATAATGATGAACGCAGAAGACGGGGCATGTCCTCCACTGGTGCTTGCGAGTATTGCAACATGGGTACGATGACCTAAAACGTGTGCTACGATCATGCTCTTTTACCAGTGGTCAAAGGTAGTTCAACCAAGTCAACAAAGTTATTTCTTCCAACGGCCCCTTCAGGACTGGCTATGATGGAAGCTCAACCCAAGAGTTCATAATGCCACTTGAAGATTGTTCTTCGGGATTTTACCGTGGAACCTTTGGAAATGTAGAAATAGACGTATTTTTTTTATGACATGTGTACTACTGATAGTATCATTAGATCCTCCCAAAGTCTTGCTGATCACACCTTAAAGTCGAGTGCCCTAATTACTCTTGTAGGCTCCGGCGTTTAATGGTGGTGTTTTGTATCCTTGTACACATTAGCTAATATGCTCCTTTTCATGCAAAAATATATATATAAAAAACCTAGCATCAATTATATTCCCATTCTTCGTCCGTGGGTTCCGAGCCCATCATGAAAACCATTGTCACGAAAAATGTTTATTTAAAACTATTTAACGTACCTTTAATGAACATAAAAATTAGAACTATTCATCGTAATACAATATAACAACAAAATCCTATCTTAGTAGGTGTCTTACTAGGTGAGATCGGCTATATGAATCACAAGTCACCATTGTACTATATTGTATATTATATCCTTAGATAGATTATTAACTAAAAGATCTCTTTTTATAACTTTCTGAAAAATGTACTTAGGTCTTTATCTACCCTTTCAATTCCCAACAATCTCTAGGCACGATGTTATAAGCTTTTTCTAGGTTAGTGAAAATTATATGCAAGTCCCTTCCTCTACTTCGATACTTTTTCACTAACCCTCTTAACAAATAAATCGCTTCTATTATGGACCTTCTTGGCATGAACACAAATTGATTATTAGAAATACAAGTTTTCAGTTTCAACTTATGCTCAATCACCTTTTCCTATAGTTTCATTATATGACTCATAAACTTAATCTTCCTGTAGTTTGCACAGTTTTAAATATTTCCTTTATTCTTATATATCGGGATTAATGTGTTTTTCCTCTAGTTATCAAGCATTTTCTTATAGTGTAGAATTTCATTGAATCACTTACAAAACCACAATTTTGAATTGTACGTTGACTCTTAAAGTTTTCAAGGTTAACCGTAGAGTTGAAATAATAGGGGTTAATTTATTTTATATGCACTTTATGGATTGATAAAGTATTTTTGAGACCTTACTTTCTTTTAAAATATTTATATGCGTTTTTGAAGAATCATGTATATGTTCGAATATTTACATATATCAATGAATCAATTTATTTTTTTCAACATATATGTATGGATTGTGATTATGGTTGAGATTATTACTATTGAGATGATTATGAGTTATATGAATTGTTTTTATTGTGCGATGTTGATGAAAGAAAAATACATTATACTGATTATATTGAATTGTGTTATGAAATATATTGGGTTGTGTGAAAGAGATGTGGTTAAATTGTGTGCTCATTGGCTCTTTCACTCATGACCCAGATTTGAGTTGAGTGTTTTATGTGGACATATTCCTGTTACTGTATATTTGGTGATGACATGAAAGGGGACAGTGTTCTTCATGTAACTAGCTAACCTTTGGTCGGGTATACTAGCACTGAAAGGATGTACCACATCCAGAAAATATAAGAAAGAGTATGATGAATAAGTGGGGATGGTTTTAACTATTGAAAATATAATGTATTATTTTATTATTAAAATTTTAGTATGATTGCTGATAAATCTGTTTCTCTGACTTAGATTCCTTCCTTGGATATATTATAAATTGATTTTGGCTACGTGGACTTAATATCTCACCCTTATTGTATTAACATTTTTTTTAGAAGAGACCTCTTATTTGAATAGTGGTTCAAAAAAGCAGGCAGAGGCATAATCATTTATTACATTGTATGCTTCTAGATTTTTTTTCTTGGGAATTATAATGTTTATATAATGACATCATAGGATCATCATATTATAATATACTCTAATTCTATACTTTAAGATAACAACTGTTTATATCTAAACTCTGTGTTTGAATTACAATGTGAAAGAATTGAGAATAGTGGGTTAGGTCATATTCCTTGTGTTAATTGTGTCATTAGTCTTATGTATGAGACAATGTTAAAGAATGAAAACTACTGGGTTGGGTTCTAACCCTGATATTGATTATACCTTTGATCTTATGTGTGGATTTATTATAATATATTTGTGGGCAGTTTTGTGTCCTGATCCAAATATGTGGATTTGTGAGCGGTATTGTGCTTTGGATCCTAATGTATTAATCTATAAAATGAGACATAAAGTTTTTGGAAAGTGATAAGGAAATTTATTTATAATCATGGTTATTTGTTTAATAATTGTTAATTAAGCTAAATCCCTTATTTAGTATAAAGGGTCTTTCCAAAACCAGTCATATCAAAATAACATAATTTAATAAAAATACTCATTTGATTATGAAAAAGTTAATATCATATTTAAATAAAAAGGATACTAAATAGTAATATTTTGATCATGTTTCACACAACTTTTCGATTGTAGCAATAATAAAATACAACAATGAGAATATATACTTATTCTTACAATCCTTCAAAAGCTATAAAGTAACAAGATTATAAAACACTAAAACATAATTACTAATAGTTAATTGTAATTTGATTAAATAATTCAAAAAATAAAAGTAAGTAATAATTAATATGATGATAAAGTAAAGCAATAAATCCAGTTAAAGGTATTATAAATTCATTAAAACTAAAAATAAAAAAAAATCAGAATTTTTTGAAAAAAGATTGATCTAGATTACCACCAATTTGTCTTGGGTCATTCAAGTTAGGACTAGTTTACCCCAAATCACCCTGAGTCATCCTAGGTTATAAAAAACATAAAAAGAACCAAGTTAGAGACTAGACCGGTTAGATGATCAGGACGCGGATTTGCAAGTTAACCCAACGGGTTCGGTTTTTTTGGGTTTTTAATACACTGCTTTTAACTTCAAAATAACAATATTTCCATGGGAAATAACTAACCTTTTGCCTTGACCGCATTATTAGAAATATCCAATGCAAGCAAGATACAGAGTCGAAAATTCTAACACTGTTACCGTTCACCACTTCCAAAGGATAAAAAACACGGCGATGTTCAATAGCGGGTCTGCACAAGAAAGAACAAACCCAAGAGAAAAGGGGGAAAAAAATAACGCAAACACAATACTACAGATCCCCTGAATAGCTAACGATCAAGAGGAAGTCCAACACGTAATCACTCTGGCCTCAGATGTAAACAACATGATTGGCTGGTCGATCCATTTTGCTCGCCTGCATTGCTTCTCTCGCCACTGCAACAAAAGAAGTGAGGAAGCTTCACTCGGCCACAACTCCTGCAAAGTAATCTGTACTTATTACGCTGAATCAGAAGAGCACACATGCACTTGAAACTATTCAGAATTTGCAAGATGCGTCGGATCTCAACTGACATTCAGAGTTAAACATATTTAACAGAGGTACTTTCATTCCTCTGTACCTCATTCCCCCCTGAGCTTTCCCCCACACAGTATCCACAATCACTACGGCTGTTTCAATAAAATTTATTCAGGCCATTCAATGAGAACAATACATATTATAATTTACTCTGAATTTGTAGCAATTTACTGGACCCCGTATTATTAGCAGCTGTCAGTTAACAAGGCACTTTCGGTTTCTGTTCTTATCTTAAGCTAGATCTACATCATGTGAGAGAAGTCATTGGTACTAGGCAGGGGACAAAAACTGGAGTACGATGGTAATGTCTTGTTTTTTATCCTGTCTAAGAATTGTTTTTTCGCTAGTGTTTGAGCCAACTTGTCCGTTCCCTAGTCAATCAAATGCAAAGCCATCAACACCATTACAGGGAAATTCATGTCATGCATAATCACCGCCAGCCAGCCGATTCTTTGGGAATTGATTTTCGTCCCTTTGTGCTTGTATGCTTACAGGTGAGAACGAAAACAAGTTGCATTCACTTGCTAAATTGTACAAAGCAAGAATAAATTTCACTCCACATTTTTCTGACTCCCCTTTTCATCTGCCTATTTCAAGCATAACCGAGCACACCTTTAAATTATGATATAAGCAAGATTAAGTAATCTGCATGAAACAAGACACCCAAATGAAATGAATTCATAAACCAGATTAAAGGAACATAGAGACTCCAGAAAATTTGATAAAGAAAAAGCCCAAAAATTTCCGATACATGATAATTTATATAAAGCATAATAACCGTAGCTCAGAATAGCATTATTCAGAAAGAAACTAGAGCTTACCTGCATCGGACAATCACAGGGACGGGTTTCAAAGCTTTTGGTCCATTTCTTATTCCTCTTTTATGGCGAGAGACCTACATATCATACGAAGCCATTGAAAAAACAAATTCAACTCCAAAAATGAAACAATGGAACAATATGAAAAATAAGACACTAGAACCAATCATGCTCAAAATATAACATTTCCTTAGTATTGCAATCAGTAAGATCAAGAGAAAGAAAGAAAGGGAGCTTGCAATGAATGAAGTTCCCATGAAGAACAAGAAATGGTAAATGAAGGACAAGTTAAAAGAGTACCTTCTTTTTCGGGACGGCCATTAGCTCCATAGACTCACCAAAAGAGGAACTAGGAAAACTAAACCCGGGCAAAGTGAATTGGTGTGAAGCAACCCCATGGCCGATGCTCCCTAGTAAAGGCGGAGGTTGAGCGTTGGAATGCATCCACCTTTTGATTCCTAATATGTTAGCCATTCTCCCTCCAGCGTTCCTAAGCATTTTAAGTCTCGTGGCCATTGATTATGTTAAGAACCACCAATAGGCCTTTGGAAGACAAGAAAAATGTGATTTTTTTCTTTTAATAACAAAGCCTTAGAAACTAGTGAAGAATATGGTGTGGAAGTAAAGAGAGCAGGAAATGGAATATAAAATATGAATTCAGTGTAAGGAGCTAAGTGGTAGAAGAAGCAGACACAGATGGAAGTTCTCCGAATGAAATATAAGCCATCAATTCGAATTAATTTCAAAAGAATGGGGGCGGAGTAAGAAAAGAATAACTTACAATAAGGAAGGATTCAGTACGCAGCAGAAGGAAGCGCTCGACGTCGACGGCGCTACGTTGAGTATGGAGTTCGGACTGGTTGTCGATCGATCAAGGGCAGTGCCGCTACAGCCCAAACGCACCGTTTTGATCCTCTCGACGCGGATCGATTATCCTAGTATCAGTTTTTCTATGCGGATCGCTACATCCCAAACGCACCGTATCGGTCCTCTCTATATCAATGCACTTAGAGACATGATTTACTCAAAAAAATTATTGAAATAATTTTGTTTGAGACAGTTTGGCAGGAACATTTTTTTTTCAATTAAATCTCTACTTCGAATGCAAAACTGTTTCTAGTTATTTGAGCATGCCATTGGCTGGGATGCGTTAATTTTGTTACAGATCTCCATTCATATGAAAATAATAGTACAATAAGAACGCTAGAGTAATAATATGTATTTTATATAGCGTCATTGTGCAAATAATACCCCCACCAGTTAATAGTATAAGACCCGTTTATTTTTGTATTTAGACCAAAAAAAATACTTACATACCCCAAGAAAGATACACTATATGTACTCTATCCAATTAAAATTTTCATTTTTTGTAAATCTTATATATATTACATAAATTTCTCTTAATTATTTCTCTCACTCTCTCTTTATCCCATCATAATAGATATTTGTGAGATCCCAAAAAATAATAATTAATATATTTTTATTAAAAAGAGTATGGATGATGTAATATATACAAAAATATTAGTGATGAGAGAGCTATACCTGCTAACTTATTAATTAGATATTCAATACCGTAATAAAAATTTGTTCGTTTTAACATTGTTAGACTGCAAGTACATACATTTGTTAATTTGAGCTTAGTTTTTTACACACACACACACATTAAATTGCAGTAATTACATACTGCTTATTGACAAATGCTCAATAACTTATTTTGATGACAAATTCTTCGCACTTTGCACAGCAAAATTTGATAACATATTCATAGGTAACCTCCTACGGAAAATGATTTTTTGCAATGGGGATTTGAATTTTAGTTTATTACACTGAAGATGCTTGAGTCGACCCAACCTTGGTGGAAGCCCAGTCTTCTTGTCTTCTGTATACTATCTATTGTTCAATCCTCAATCAATGAACTGTGCAGGAGTCAAGGCGATAGAAGAGGGAGAAACAATGCTAACGAGCATAGACCACAACGACATTTATTAATACAATACACCCACATGACATTTCAACAGAACAGGAAAAACCCACCCAAATGAGTTTTATGATTTATATAATCAGTTGCAGCAGTGGGGAGGCAACCAGCTGCTAAATGCAATTATTACCTTACACATGACATAGTAATAGGAGTTTATTTGTGAATTATGCGTCGGAGCCTATTTATAAAATTTCATTATTACTTGTTTGTTATAAATAAGCCCCAGGCGGCGTAGGATTATACAGCAGCAGACACAGCGTTGCTCTACTCTTCTTTGGCGTCGTCGTTAATTTCGTCGAGGATGACAATGAGAGCCACAATGAAGGCATAATCGACGTGGGGGTACACGGTGACCATGAAATTGTCTTTCCCTATCAATATGCTCTGAACTGTGTGTTTCTTGTGCATCTGGAAATGTAGCATAATATTGCTCATTACCATTCAGCCATCCATCAGTTTCATGGTGTTTGACAAGAAGGTTAGAGTAGGTAGTACCTGGGCGACGATGGTGTCAGACTCACCGGCGTAAACGATGCAAGAGCGTTCGAGCCAACTACCTTTGACCTTGAAGTCGCAAACATCTTCTTTGGTATTATGTGCTAAGAACACATCTAACTTGGTTTTGAATTGGATCAACGACGACCTCTTCAGTTGGAAGATCAGATCCTTCTCGTCTGTGCTTTCCCCCCTAAACGCCTGCCATCTGTCATGTGCCGTCATTATCTGCATCATCCATATTCATTCATTCACTCTTTCTTTCTTCATTCCTATACACATATATACTTCCTACATTGACAACTTCGTTTCAAGCATTGGTTCGGATTATATGATTATGATTTTTGTTGGCCAAAACATATGAATTCATTCATTCCCAAACTCAGATAGACACAATAATAATAACATCAGCATAATGGTAAAGATAAAACAAAATAGCTCAGTAGAAAGGAAAGGACAAAAAAAAAAAAAAAGAGACTTCCTGGCTCATGAGATAGGGCGCAACACCCAATCTTGAAGCTACATGTGCGACGACCCAGACTTGGAATACACATAAAGTAACATGAGCTTAAGGTTTTCTCAAGATTGATGATAAGCTCCACTGGAGGCAAACACTTCCATTCAAAACATAAACACTTGCCATTTACATGTTGTACGTACTAGAGGAACACACATATTTGGGTATGCCCCTACACCAGGTGGAACGATTGTCATTTGTGCATATGCACTTCCAACAATTAAGATATATACTATATTTATTATAACTTCATTTCCAAACATCGTAATTTCGAGTTCGAATGTTCTGAACATATTTTTATTCAAGAACAGTAATAATGTTTTTAAATTAAGATATTTAGAACAACCTTATAGAGTATGTGTAATAATTTTAGATATTTTAACTTAGGTATGATTGCAAAAATATTAATTTTTCAAAACTTTTACTTGTGATTGAAATCATTTTATCAAAATAAAATCAAATGACCATGTTGGAATGTTACATCACTATTTCCCAGTAAATCCAACGTACAAGATTCCTTCTTTTTTTTTTTTCCATATAACCCGGCTAGGAGATGGACAAGTGGGAACAGTGAAAAAGAAAGAAAGAAAGAAAGAAAACAACTGGGGGGAAAA
>QFDD01003019.1:0-20241 GCA_006871305.1 Vachellia collinsii | reverse complement strand
TTTGGTGAAATAATTTTTTATTTTTTTTCTTTTCAGGTACTTAAATTGTTGCGCCAAATATTAGATGTTATTTAATTATTAGTACTTTATTTTAATAAATTATAAATTACTTTCTATAATTTTTTTTAATAATTAAAACATTATTTAGAATACAATTTCTTTAAAAAAAATAATTTTTTTTAGTAGCGGTTATATAACCGCTACAAAAACATAGTGCGAGAAATTAAACGGGTTTTTACAATTTATATATATTGATATTTGTAGCGGTTTTTAAACCGCTGCAAACTTTTGGCGGGTTTTTAAAATTTTGGCGCAATGATTAGTAGCGGTTATAAAACCGCTGCAATGTTTTGCACTGTTTTACTTTTAGTAGCGGTTTGTTGAGCGCTGCAATATTTTTTTTCCTTTTTCTCTTATTACATTTTAGTAGCGGTTTTAGTTCCGCTACAAATTCTGCACCGTTTCATTTTGTAGCGGTTAATAAACGCTACAAAGTTAGTAGCGGTTGTATTTGTATGCGCATCGGTTCACGATAACCGCCACTAAACCTGTTGCCACGTTGAGTTTTGCAGCGGTTTGTAAACCGCTACAATATTTCCTGCAGCGGTTAATAACCGCTACAATGACAATAAATAACCGCTACAAAATCACTTTTTTTTTGTAGTGTCCCCTTCTCCAGTTAATTTTCCAATGGAAGATCCCCCAATTTTCCCTAAATTTATCTTGGGCCAAGCTGGCCTAAAATAAAATTAAAAATGTCAAATCAGACCAAGCTCCATGACGTCAAGTGAGGATTTGGCCATATTTTTTAAAATTTTTATGAACATTAATTTGTTTCATAAAATTGTTTTCTCATCATGTAAGATTTTAATATTTTAATTTTAAAATTTATTTGCTAACCTGACATCATATAAAAGTAATTTTTGAATTATATAATATTCATAATTTTTAACGTTACTTTTATCTAAAAAATTTAAATGAATGTATTTTATATAAACACATGGGATTAGTGCTCCTTTTTTTATTTTTAACTTTTATAGATTATTTTCCTTTATCAATCCCAGCATTGAAATTTTCAACTCTGTGTTTCAAATCTGATCTAACATTGAGTTGAGACCTCAGAATTGAGACAATGCCTAAGCCCTATTTTAACAGAATTCGAGTTTTTTAACTAGAAAAGTTAGATAGTTCGAAGAAAATAAGAAAAATGAGTTTTTTTTTTAATCAGCGTGATGGTGCAGTTAAAAAAGGATTTCAAGCAATGAAAATATAGAGAAAAAAATAGAGGAATTACCATGAGTCCTAAAAAAGAGACTTAATTATGAAAAACTCCAACGACAAGTGATCATTAATTATAAACTTGTTGTTATTTACTGTACTAGAACATGTCATTACCTGCTTATCAATTGTTATTAGAATTTTGGATAATTAAGTTTATAATGTTTTGATTATTTTGTCCTTTCATGATTTGAAATATTTTAATTTTAAAATTTATAAAAATAAGTAATATTCATATAAATAATGAAATGTCGTTCCCTTAAAATATCATACCATTCTATTTTATATTGAAATAGTGCTCATGCTTTGAAAATTCAACTTTGTAAAAATATCATACCATTCCATTTTATATTGAAATAGTGCTCATAATTTTGAAAATTCAACTTTGAGCTTTCAGTTAAGAGTATTTATATCATGTAATGAATTTGACTGAGCCTTGTTTAATTTCCTTTTTTGATTGGAGCACACCAACCATCCAATGCCCATAAAGAAAGAGAGAACTCCATGAATCTTTTTCCCTATCCACTGAACATATTTTATGTCCAAAAATCACCTCTCCATGGAAGCATCTATCTGATGTCCTCTTCATTTCTATTTTCTTTGAAAATGGCTCCATCCTACCAAACAAAGTCATAATGTTTTCTCGTTCTGTTTGATTTGAGAGGAAGGAAATGAAGAGATTTTAATATTATAAATAGAGTGCTACGTTAATATTATTTTATCATGTCGTCGTTATTTCAAATTATATAAGTATTCAAATATCTAAAGGATTCAATCCTTTAATTTCTATCTAACCTCTCCTCATGTAATCATCACATGATTTGAACATTCACCTAAAGATTATTTTTTATTGATTTAAAAAAAGAGTGAACATGGACCGTTATGGAATATTCAGACATGGGTGGCATTTATTTTTTTAAAAAAAATTCAAATTATTAGAGAAAGGTAGATTGTAATGAGATAGGAAAGTTAATTAAATATATATTTAGATGAAGTCAGGGATGGCTATTAATGATGCTTCCCATAATTGCAAGGGAGCTTCCATTGATGTAGCAATAATACTAAATGATACTACTATACGAACATTAGGACTCTACTGATTTTATCATAGGCCCTAAAACACCTGGTATATTAATCACTGGAGTAATGACTTTTAGTGATAACATTAAGATGTTTACATCAATATCTCCGAAGGCATCTATTATTCCAACTTTTAACATGTTGCAACATTTGTCTTATTCAGGCATTCCCAAGAAACTCCAGCATAACCTCGAACTTCTCAAGAGCCATATTAAATGTCACAGAAAGTGACGAAATGGAGCAGATTGAACGAAAATACTTTGGAAGTAACGACGATGAGGTCCTAGAACAACGATCTTCCGACAACAAAATCATCGGTACGAGTCTCACAACGTATTGTTTTGGAGGCCTATTTATTGTGATCGGAGGCCTTACAGTTTTGGCTTTGATAGTTTCAGAAAGTGGTGTTTGGAGAAAACCTATGACTTTGGCTAAAACATATAGCAAAAAATTGGTGGTTCGATATTCTGAAATGACTAGTAAATTAAAGATGGGTTCTACAAGCACAAAAAATGTTGGCACAATCAAAGATAAAACAAATAACCAACAAACAGTAGTTGATGAGGTGGATGTGGAAAATGTACATCCAAAATAGCTTAAACCATTTATTTAGACTCGCCTCAAGCTTCTATGTTCTTAAGCCGCATTTTCTATTCATTCAATGTGAAACTTCATAATTTATTATATATTATAGTATATTCTTTCTGGGGCTGTGTACTGATAGAGTGGTCTGCTTTTATGTACAACTCATGACTTATGTTTTTATACTTGTAGGATATGATTTTATCAAATCCAAACTGATCTGAATATGTGCATTTTAAATAAAAATAATGTATAAATATCTATTTATACTGATTTACTATAGCCTAACCAATTGTTCTGGTTTTAATAAAAATAAAGGACTTCAAGTATATGCATAAGTTTTTTATTTCTCCTATTCGAATTTATTACTTTGTATCTTCAATTTAAAAATCTGCATTAATATTAACATATTAATTATGATTATTATTAATATATAATCTAAAACTTAACTATCAAAGTTATTGTAATGTGTGTACAAAGCATTGAGTGTGTGTTTGTGTGTGTGTCTTTTTATAAATAGAAAATCCAATCGTCGACGATGCCTTTGCATTAATGCAGCTGGACCAGTCCCCTTTGACGGGAATTACTTTTGACTATTTACTCCTGATCCTGGTCACACATTTGTTTTCTAAAATCAATTTAGTCAAATACTGAGAAATTATTTATCACCAAAAAAAAATACTGAGAAATTATTCTGAAATTTGATGTAATGCAGTACTTGCTCAGAAATATATATCTAAAATTTGACTCTTAATAAATTTCAATATTTTATATTTCAAATATCACTTTTTATTGTATTATAAAACGTACACTTCAAAATTATAAAATTTTATTTATTAACTTTAATATATTGAATTTTTTTTACATAGTTTTAATATTTGTCGATTTTGAAAAATAAATGCATAATAAATAAAATATTTGTAGCATTATTCACTTTTAAAAGGTAAGAAAATATTTAAAGAGGAAATATCGATTCAATTTAAATTTTCTAGATAATCTTCACTTTTGTCTTATATTATTCAGCCACGATGTTGGAATGGATCATTGAATCAGACAAAGCTAGCTTAGTCTAGAAGCAAACTCTGAAGTCATGGATCCAACTATTTTGATTCTTCTTAATTATCATCACTACATAGTAACGTATGATGTAGCAATAATACTGATCAAAGTCATTCTCCAAATATTTAGGCTATTTAGTAAAACAGTCTCATTGGAACATCAGAATCTTGTATAGAGAGATATTTACATTAAGTACCTAATGCAACCTTGAACATAATTGCCTACAATATGATGATACACATGTTCTTAGTAAAAAGAAGAAAAAATATCAGTTACAACTAGCTTATGCTTGAAACTGATTCTCAAGTCATGGGACTCAAATTTTAGGTCAAAGGGAGAAAAAGCCATGGATTCATATTGAATTTCCCGTAATTCATATGAAAGTTGACAACATCTTATGAAGCTTACATCGAAAATGCAATGATACTGACATGATTATTACAAGTCACTCTCACGTGCCGCTCATATAACTCAGACCAGTTCATAACAGAAATAAAGGAATAGCTTCAGGCTTCAGGAACCAAAAACTAGCTTGCTTTTATTGTCTTCATTTTCCTGCCACTTACATAGCACTTTGTGAGATGGCTAACCCAAATCACCTTTTCTATGGCCACGAGTACGTGGCCATGATATTTTTTGCAGTTCTGTTAGTAATAGCTCAGATTGGAACAGGTGATGATGATGAAGGTTCACTTGTCCTGGAAGGGAAGAAGAAGTTGATAGTTGGAGTTCCTAAGAAATGTGGATCAACAGATATTTTCGTAGATTTAAAACTGGATCCTAGAAATAAGAGTCGGGTGGAGAAGGCTCAGGGCTATTCCATCGAGATTTTCAAGTCTACAATAGCCTACCTTCAGAATGTTTCGGTAGAGTATGTCGCCTTCGCAAACGACGGTGGAACTTGTGTTGAGGATTATGACGCACTCCTGGACCAGCTCTCTAAAAGAAAGGTTAGAGACCATTCAAATGGTTTAATTTACAGAGGTCCGGTTCATTTTTATCTCTAATAATTTAATAGCAATACGTTCACGTACAAAGTTTATACAACTTAGAGAAACAGCATATCCATGTCGTTCATACTTTGTCTATCATTTTATTTCGTGCCATAACCAAAACTAGTGCACGCAGATGATAACTTGAATATCTAACTCTCTCTCTCTCTCAATCAATGATTTAGTACGGTGCTTGGTGGGAGATGTGACAATTTTGGCAAATCGTTCCGACTATGTAGATTTTACTTTACCGTATAAACAATCTAATGTAAAGATGCTTGTGAAGTTTCGACATGATCCACGATTAGATATGTGGATCTTTGTACGACCTTTTAATTGGGATCTCTGGTTATCCATTCCCATCATCAGTGTTTTTACCGGAGGTATCATACTATTCATGGAACGAGATGTTAAGCAAGATCCAGGATCTGAAAGTTCGTCATATAAGAAACAACTTAGTTGAATTTCTATTCCATGGTTTCTGTTTGTACAAACAGTTCTTCCTGAAAGTGAGTTTCAAAACTTGCTCCGTTTATTTTCATTTTATCACCGTCAAAGTATTTAGTATAATTTTTAAGAATTTTGGATTTAATTTTGTATATTATTATATGCAGAAGAATCACTCGTGAAGAATTGCTCACGATTTGTGCTTGTTTTGTGGCTGATATTAGCATTTGTGCTAATGCAAAGTTACACAGCATGCTTGTCATCAATCTTGACAGTACATCAGCAGCAACCTCGTTACCTTAGTGAGTATGAAGTTATAAATGACCCCAACGTCAACATTGGATACTTTGGTGGAACAACCATGAAAGGCTTGTTGTTGGAGAGATTAAAAGTTGACGAGTCAAGGGTGAAGAAATATTCCACCATCGAACAATTTAAGAAGGCTTTTCGATAAAAGGAGCCTTATAGGTGGTGTCGATGCTATTTTTTCTGAAGTTTCCTACATTAAGGTCTTCCTCAAAAAATATGGTTCTAAATCTAATTATACCATGATTGAAACTAGGCAGCGCACTGATGGCTTTGTGAGTACCCATCTCTTATTTATTATATTTAATCGTATACATATTTAGAAAAATTATGGAAAGTTCTTTGTTTAAAAATTTGTGGGCCAGAAAAAATTGATATTTTATAAAATTTTTAAACATGTACTTTAACCAATTTCCCCTACATCTTTTTCTATTTTTTTTGTTATTAATAAATATTAGTATTGCAACGTGTCTGTGGATTTATTTGCATGATTTTTCAGGCATTCCCCAAAGGCTCCACCTTAACTTCACACTTTTCGAGAGCCATATTGAAAGTGCGTGAGAGTACAGAAATGGATGAGATTGAAGAAAAATATTTTGGAAGCAGAAACAATAATGATGATGAAGGCCAAAGCCTATCGAATTCATTGTTAGATGATGCAAGTCAAAGCAGCCTCACCACTTACAGCTTTGCAGGCTTGTTCATGTTAATTGGAATTTTTTCGCTGTCAGCTGTGATAGTCTCTGAAATTCGTATTTGGCGAAAACCTATTACGGTAGCTAAAATGTATACCCAGGGATTCTTGAGTTGGAGTTTCACAAGAAGAACTAATAATCCATTAGAGGAAGATTCTACAACAAGAAGAAATGTTGATGGAGAAGAAAATATTGGAGCAGAGATAACCGAGGAAAACTCTATGACATCTCTTACGTGTGTGGATACTTAAACATTGCCTGTGTAAAGTAATGTTCAAATTTGTTTTTGGAGCTTATCATGGCAATTAAAGCCATGTACTACTATAACTTCTTTCCCTTTTGTTTGAATTTTTCTCCAGTCTTAAATTTTAGTTGTCATAAATCAACCGTCTAAAGTAAGATTCTCTAAAGTTTGCTGAATTTGATCCCATCTGAGCCGTCAACTAAATAATGTTTATAACAACTAAATAATGTTTATAACCTTATGCTGTTAATGTCTATCCGCTAAATGAGAAAAAAGAATGAATGAGAAATAATGTCGTGGTTGTGCACGGGAGAGAGGCTTCATTCCATGACCTTGATATAAGAAACCATTTTAAAATATCCCTAAATCTTTGATGATATGGAAACATCCTGTCGCCTGATCAATCCATGACTACCTTATGATCATAGGTGACCAATTCTTATAAGAATGATTAAATGATGAATTTAGTTACTATTTTATATGCTTTAAGTATTTGTAATATTTGGATTTCTTAAAATTAATTTATCTAAATTTAATTTATGCAATATAAATTTAATTTAGTTTATTTAGCACGTACAAAAGCTAAATTAAAAAGGTACTTTATGAAATAAATATCCTTTGCATTCATCAATAGATGTTTGTCTTAACAAAAAGCTTCAGAATCTTAAAAATAAGATATTGAGTTTAAGTTTATATGAATACATAAAACATCTTTGAAAAAGTCATCTCTCATAATAATTTGATAATACTCGAATCTAATCTTGTCAAATAATCATACAAAATAAATGTTACTTTGCATTCTCACAAAAACCAATCTTCATTTGCGATATATGTTGGAATTATACACACATCTCTCTAGAAAATGTAGATAATGCCAATAATGTTGTGCCTTCAAGTAAATAATCATTTGATGGCGTTTTTCTTGGTATCCCTCGGACCTCAGTGATTCAGTCTTTTCTAACGTTGTTGGACTGGTCAAAGGTAGTTAGCTAGGTAGGATTCAGAATATTCCACGCCTGTTCAGTGAATCACTCCATCTACGGCATTCAAAGCCTTCACGTGGACTCCAAGAAGAACCTCTCTCTGCCACTCACATCGAATCAATCCACCCCTTCTCGATCTTCTTTCCAACACTACAATAAAAACATCCGGAGTTGCTGAGAAATTTCCTAGGATGAATCCTATACATCTTTCATCTTCAACTTGGAAAAAAAAAACCCAACCTTCTGACTTTTTTGATTAAATTAAAACTATTTATATTTTATTTTAAAACAGGAATAAAATTTCATAAATTAGAAATTTGATTAGTCTTGACTCAATTTACTACACATATAATAATGTTTTTATTTACGAAATAATCATATTATTATGCTGTATGGGCTCATCTTCAATTCAAAACGACTGCAGAAAAAAAAAATCAAAGACGCAATATCTGGTCTTTCTCTGAATTTCCAGGTTTCATCGTTCAACGGATCCTCTGTACTATTCCGCGATCGGTCGAGATAGTTGGACTGGAACATGTCAGGCTTTTGAATCAATCAAAGCTATACGCTTAGTCTTTCTTTAATTTCAAGCTTATTAGCCTCTCTAGCGATTAATCATTGGCATATTCATTAACGAGAAAAACATATATAAAGGTGGCGATATGATTGAGATCTCAAAAACCAACTCCAGCCAGCTTCTTAACCTCTTCATATTTTCCTAATCCTGCCACTCATATATGTAACATTTTTTTTTTTGAGATGGCGAACCCAAAGTACTATTGCCATTGCTTGCTCATCATGATTCCTTGCGTTGTGCTGTTGTTAATAGCTCCGATTGGCGCAGGGTCAGACCTGGGAGGGAAAAAGTTGATAATTGGACTTCCTTATAATCCAGGCTATACCCAGTTTGTGGATATTTTACTCAATTCTACTAATAACAATCAGGTCGTCCATGTTAGGGGCTATTCTATTGACGTCTTCTATGCTACAATAGCCTCCCTTGAGCGTTTAAATTACAGTATTTCGTTCGAGTTTAGAGCTTTCGTGAACGGCAATGGAAACAGTGCTGGTGACTACAACCAGCTTGTCCATCAAATTCCTAAAGAAAAGGTTAGATGTTACCATACAATCATGTATATATCTATATATGCACATATATATTTGTATATATCATCATCATCACTATCTGCGTGGTGTCCTGAATTCTTTTTTTATCATTTCAATTTGGTGATCATAACCATCAATAATACACATAAAGGCATTAACTTTAACATCTATCTCTGGCTCTCCTTTTTTTTTCCCATGAATGAATAGTATGATGCTGTGGTGGGAGACGTGACGATTTTGGCAAATCGGTGGGACTATGCAGATTTTACGGTACCATATATACATGCGAATGTGAAGATGCTAGTGAAAATTCGACATGATCCGAGGTTGAACATGTGGATTTTTGTTCGACCCTTTAGCTGGAGTCTTTGGTTGTCCATTGCTGTCATCTCTACTTTTATAGGAGGCATCATATTATTCATGGAACGCAACGTCAGAAAAGATTCAACACTCGAAAATTCATTACTTAAGAAAAAATTCGGTGCAGTTTCTATCCTCTGGCTTCCTGTTGTGCAGGCAATTTTTCCTGAAAGTGAGTATTAATAAATCCTATTCCTTGAGAAAGAGTTATTTACTACTGCATGTGGTCTGACCTAAATAAATAATTTGCAGATATTAAAAAATTATTTAAATTAGTTATTTGTGATAAATATGTATTATTTTTTTTTAAAATATCATTTTTAATCATGTACATTATAATTATTCATGATGAAAGCCTCCAATCATATGATACAATTTGAATATGAATACTTTGAAGAAAAATTATAAATTTAAGAGGTAAAATAGATGGCGATCTTATACTTAGAATGAAAGTAAATTCTTTATCTATGTCTTTTAAAAATTAAGACGGGGAAGTAATTATATGTATTACATGTTCTATTTGCAAATTTACATTTTGTTTACTGCTTGTAGGAGAATCATTGGCTAAAAGTTGCTCTAGATTTGTGCTGGTGATGTGGTTGATACTGGTATTTGTGCTCATGCAAAGCTACACGGCATGCTTATCATCGATCTTAACAGTACACCAGCTACAACCTCAATACCTTAGTGAGAACGATGTTATAGGAGATCCCAACATTAACGTTGGATACAAAAGTGGCTCATTTGTGGGAGACTTACTGGTCAATAGCTTGATGATCGAAAGGTCAAGGGTGAAGAACTTCTCTTGCATTAAAGAATATAAGGATGCTTTAGATAAAGGAAGCCGTAAAGGTGGTGTCGATGCTATTTTTGACGAAGCTCCCTACTTTAAGGTCTTCCTCAAGCATTATGGCTCCAATAATTATGCATTGGTTGGAACTAGGCACCATGCTGGTGGATTTGGTTTTGTGAGTTTCTATCTCTATTATTTTGCTTGGCTTAAATTTTATACTTATTTTTCAATTATTTTTTAATATTTACAACAAGTATACCATAACAACAAGCCTTATCCCATTAGTTAGTTGGAAATCAGCTACATGGATTATACGTCGTCTTTGTGATTTATCATTAATCAAATCTTTAAATAGATTGTAATCAAAAGAGATCTTGTTCAATAATTACATTATACTCTTTTTAGTCTTCCTTTATCTTCTTTTACAGAACTCTATCCCACTTTATCTTCCCTTTTCATCAGCCCATTCATTGGCCTTTGAATTTTTCCGCGTCAAATGATTTTTAACTATTTTCTTTTTAACATATGACATTCTAACTTTTCCACATATATGTTATTAGGAATCTTTTCTTTTATTGTATCGCTACACATTCTTCTAAAGTTCATGCTCATGTTGTTATTGCAACATTCACTAATGCCATATAACATTACTAGTCAAATAGCAGCGTGACAAAACTTCCTTTTACAATATATACTAGGCATTTTTTGATATAGCTTTTGTTATTGCAACATCAGTAGATAATTTGTCTGCTTCTCTTGTTGCCTCATTTATATTTAAGGTCGGCGTTTGTGACGTGTGTTGAATCATTGGAATGGTTTTTCAGGCATTTCGTAAGGGCTCCAACTTAACCTCGTACTTTTCTAAAGCCATATTAAATGTGAGCGAGAGTAATGAAATGGACAAAATTGAGGAGAGATATTTTGGAGGCAACAACGATAGATATGGTGAAGACCAGGAACTGTCTAATTCATCATCAAATGATGTTAGTCCCAGTCTTACTGCTTACAGCTTTGCAGGTCTGTTCATGGTTATTGGAACTCTTTCACTGTTAGCTTTGCTAGTCTCTGAAAGTTATATTTGGCGAAAACCTGTCATGCTCGTAAAGACTTGTAGCCAACAACTTTTGAGTCGGAGTTCTACAAGAATTGGTTCATTGGACGAAGGTTCTACAACAAGAAATGTTGACCAAGAATGTACTGTAGATAATAAAACATTGCCTGTATAATTAAGTATATGTATGTGTACATATATAGTGATGGCAGTCTCGCAGATAATCTCCACAGTGCCTGTTCGTTAATTCGGTTGTAAAAAGGAATATTTATAGGGTAGATTTTTTTCTCTTAAATAGCCTTTTTGAATTGATGTCCAATCTGACTTTTAAAAGATTGACTGGAACAGATTTTTGTCTCCTGTATCGCATTAATGATATCAAATATTATGAGAGGAATCTGCAACTTTTGCTGTCCTGAAGTGAGAATCTGTGTCAATTTGAGAAAACTTGAACAGATTAGTTGAACATAATTCGATTAGTTTGCTTTCCTGTCTGCGAAAATTAATTTGGAGGTTCTTATAATATGCTTTGATTTTGAATTAGGTCCCTCAACTTTTTTCTTTCCTTCTCCCTTTTGGGTTCCTTAACTTTGTACCGTTAAATCTGCTAGTCCTTGCTGACACTGGTAAAAATTTTGGTTAGCCAGCCAGTCACGAAAGCAATCCTCTCTCCTCCATTATTGTCTTGTTCCAATGAGCATAAGTGTAGAACTTTTTCCCTTTTATCTCTCCATCATATCCGATTAAAAAGGAAAGTTCTGCACTTAATGATATATATATATATGGAATCTGCCATTTGTGCTAACTAGCTGCCTTGAAGTGAAAACCTATGTCAATCTGAGAAAACCTAAACGAATTAGTTGAACATTTTTTTTATTAACTCGCTTGTCTTTGCTAACAAATCTTTAAAGATAGACACAAATCTTTTCGATGGACACAAATCTTTTGCCTTCGCTTTCCCTGTATTTGTTTCCAACTAACAGATCCCAATAAAAAATGAAAAAAACACAAAGACCTCATTAAAGATTAGGAGAAACTACAAGGACTGTAGTATTAACTTTCAAATAAACCTTTTCTTATGTATCTAACGGATAAAGTGTAAAAATATAATTAATGGCCAATCTAGATTGAATAGGTGAGCTTTTTAATGTTTGGCTAAACATATGTATCATTCTACTGAAAGTTATTCTGTTAAAGATACTCTCAGACGAAGATTCGAATTTTGCTACATCAACAAACATGCTTTGCTTGTGCATCTAGAAGTTTAGGACATTTTGAGCCCAATAGCTGTTACTATTTTGTTGTTTGTTGTTTTTATATTGGTCTTAGGCCCGTTGTAATAAAAAAATGTCATACTTTGACAACCTTTTGATTGGGATATCTGTGGATTTTGGGCCTTGTTTGTTTGATTCGATGGAAGCATTTTGATAAACATATTTATTGAAAATATGAAAAGACCATATCATCCCTACTCTCTCTACCTTCATTATTAATCAGCGACCCGTTCACATCTCACCACTCGCAGCCAAGCAATCTCATTCTTCACAAATAAACTTTAGTTGGAACCTAAGTATTAACTGTATGTTTGAATTGGTTTATTTTAACTCACGAAAGAGGAACATGTGAACAATTTTGTGCGCAAGAATGCATTTTACATGACGCAGCATCACGCCAGGAACCAAATTCCAAAAAGAATTTATAAAAACTCGGCCACTTGCATCAAACAGTTAACGAATTTAGAAAAATTGATTTACTAATCGTTATTAGTTTTAGCTAACTTTTAATTAAGTGCTTGTAGTTTTTTTCCCTTTTTATTGGTTCTTCATAATTTTCTCAATTATAATTATTAGTTTTTATGCTCATAATATGTTAATTACGGTCAATATGAATACTTATCAAGCGGTATATAAGTCGTCCAAAATATAAAATAGAAACAGCAATTTTTAAAAATAAAATTTATCTATCTATTATCACTGAAATAAAAAATCAATTTTATTACATATATATATAAATAAAAAAATCAACTATATTGCACATTATGCATAAATTAAAAAGAAGATTATAAATTTAATATTTTTTATGAAACTAAAATTTGGGTATGTTGACTCTATGGTTAGTGTTTACATCAGTTTCTATCAGGAATGATTCAAGTCTATGTTCAACCATAGAATTATAAGTAAATTATAAAGAAAAGATAAAAAAAACAAGAAGAAGTCTTTTTCATATACAAGATTGCAAAAACATATAATGTTACCTTTGTATCTTAATATTCAAGTTGGTTGAGAATTACATTTGCTCATAAATATAAAATTTCAATCTATTTTATTTTTAAAATTTATTATTTTATTCTAAAACTATTTTTTTTGGCGTACATTAAGAAGTTTAAATTTAAGGGTAATTATGGTGAATAATCATACTTCAGAAAACTCAATCCATGTTTATCACATTTAAGAAATATAATTAACTTTTTTAATATCTTTAAATTCATTATTTAACTCTTATATTAAATACGAAGAGATGGTAGATAAATTTTCTATAAACAAAACAGCCAATGAGCAAGGAATGATATTGAAATTTGATTCATGAAAAAGATAAATTATTTGACTTTGCCTTGAATGTGAAACACACACACTCTCTCTCTCTCTATAGACGTATAAAAATCTATATATACTAATTTTTACCTTTCCTAGCCTAACCACCTGTTCTGATTTTAATTAAAATAAAATACCTTGAGTATTTAAAAATTTGTAACAGATTAACATAATCTGCATTTTCATTTTAAAAATCAGCATCAACATTAACAAATTTATGTATAATGCAAAACTTAGCCATCAAACTTACGGTAATGTGTGATTTTGAAAACAGAAAAATCTAACCATTAACGATGCCTTTGTATTTTATATAGGTGGACCAGGTCAAGGTAACAGTTTAACTACCCTTTTGCCCACTCTCACACTTGTTTACTAAAATCATAGCCACTTATTGTTAAAATATTCTGAAATTCTGTATAATGTACAACTTGCTTGGAATAGAAATCTGTCAGATTTGAATGTTGATAAATTTAATTTCAACATTTTATATTTTTAATATAACTTTTTATGGTATTAGAAAACGTACATTTTAATTAATATCATATAATATTATCTTTATTAAATTTAAAATACTGAAATTTTATGTACATAATTTTAATATTTATTACATTTGAAAAATAAACTTATAATGATAAAATTAAATCTTTTTAGCATCTTATTCATTTTTTAAAAAGTAAAAAATATTGAAAGCGGAAATATCTATTCAATTTCTAAATGTACGATGCTTAATTTTGTCCTGTATCATTCAGCCACAGTAATTATTAAAGCTAGCTTAGTCTTAAAGCTAACTCTGAAGTCATGTATTCAAATATTTCAATATTGACCAAAAAGAACTCTTCAATTGACTTTTATAAATTTATCTTGGGCCACGCTGGTCTAAAATAAAATTAACAAAATGTCCAATCAGAGCAAGCTCCCATGACGTCAAGTGAGGATTGGGCCATTTTTTTTTAAATTGTTATGAACATTAATTTGTTTCATAAAATTGTTTTCTCATCATATATCAAGTAATATGTTGATTTATCATGATAACTTCTTTTAAGATTATAATACTTTAATTTTAAAATTTATTTGCTAACCTGACATCATGTAAAAGTAATTTTTGAATTATATAATATTCATAATTTTTAACGTTACTTTTATATAAAAAATTTAAATGAATGTATTTTATATAAATACATGGGATTAATGCTCGTTTTTTTACTTTTAACTTTTATCGATTCTTTTCCTTTATCAAGCCCAGGATTGAAATTTTCAACTGTGTTTCAAATCTGATCTAACATTGATCTGAGACCTCAGAATTGAGACTATGCATAAGTTCTATTTTAACAGAATTCGAGTTTTTTAGCTAGAAAAGTTAGATGGTTCAAAAAAAAGAAGAAGGAAAATGATTTTTTGTTTGTTTTATCAACGTGATGATGTAGTTGAAAAAAGATTTCAAGAAATGAAAATATAGAAAAAAAAATAGAGAAATCACTATAAGATCCAAAAGAAGGGACATAATTACAAACCACTCCAACAAGTGAATATTACAAATTTATTGTTATTTATTGCACAAAAACTTGTCATTATTTGCTTGTTGGCTATTATTAGAATTTTGGATAACTAAGTTTATAATGTTTTGATTATTTTGTCATTTCATGATTTGAAATATTTAAATTTTAAAATTTATAAAAATAAGCATTATTCATATAAATAATCAATTGTCGTTTCCCTTAAAAATATCATACCATTCCATTTTATATTGAAATAGTGCTCATAATTTTGAAAATTCAACTTTGATTTTTTCGTTAAGAGTATTTATATCATGTAACGAATTGGACTGCGCCTTGTTTAATTTCCTTTTTTGATTGGAGCACACCAACCATCCAATGCCCATAAAGAAAAGAGAGAACTCCATGAATTTTTTTCCTATCCACTGAACATATTTTATGTCCAAAAATCACCTCTCCATGGAAGCAACTCTCTGTCCTCTTCATTTCTATTTTCTTTGAAAATGGCTCCATCCTACCAAACAAAGCCATACTGTTCTCTCGTTCTGTTTGCTTTGAGGGGAAGGAAATGAAGATATTTTAATATTATAAATAGAATGGTACTTTAATATTGTTCTATCATGTCGTTGTTCTTTCAAATTACGTAAGCATTCAAATATCTAAAGAATTCAATCCTTTAATTTCTATCCAACCTCTACTTATGTAATCATCACATGATTTGAACATTCACCTAAAGATAATTTTTATTGATTTAAAAACAGAGTGAACATGGACCGTTATGTAATATTCAGACAAGGGTGGCATTTATTTTAAAAAATTCAAATTATTAGAGAAAGGTAGATTGTAATGAGATAGGAAAGTTAATTAAATATATATTTAGATGAAGTCAAGGATGGCTATTAAAGATGCTTCCCATAATTGCAAGGGAGCTTCCATTGATGTAGCAATAATACTAAATGATATAGTATGTTTGTTAAAGTGTTGAAAAATCACATTTCCGCAAATTGAGATAAAAAAATTTTTCATATACTTATCTCGTAACTTGTAAATTACGTTAGAAAAATAACTTTCAACGCTAATCCAAACAGACTTATATATTTGTTTCTTTTTCAATTTTAACAAAAGTCATTCTCGAAATATTCAAGTTTGCCATTAATTTCTCCTGGTATATTATTCAAGTAAAACAGTTGGATTGGAATATTAAAATTCCCAACAGGAGAGATGTGTCATTTAATACCTAACAAACAATGCCTTGTAGCATATGCTTAGTTAAAAGATAAATAATAGTTACAACTAGTTTATGCTTGAAGCCAAGTCTCAAGCCATGGCATTCAGAGTTTAGGTCAAAAGGGGGAAAAGTCATGGATTCATATTGAATTTCCAGTAGTTCATATAAAATTGACATCATCTTATGAAGTTTACATCGAAAATGCAACGATACCGACATGATTACAAGTCACTCTCGCGTACTGCTTATATAACTCAGACCAGTTTATAACACAACTAAAGGCATAGCTTCAGGCTTCAAGAACCCAAAACTAGCTTGCTTCTTATTTTGGCCATTTTCTTGCCACTTACATAGCACTTTGTGAGATGGCTAACCCAAATCAGCATTTCTATGGCCATGAGTACGTGACCATGATATTTTTTGCAGTGTTGTTATTAATAGCTCAGATTGGAGCAGGAGATGACGATGACGGTTCACTAGTTCTGAAAGGGAAGAACTTGATAGTTGGAGTTCCTAAGAAATGTGGATCAACTGATTTTTTCGTGGATTTAACACTGGATCCTAGAAACAAGAGTCGAGTCGAGAAGGCTCAAGGCTTTTCCATTGAGATTTTCATTGCCACAATAGCCTATCTTCAGAATATTTCAGTAGAGTACGTGGCCTTCGCAAATGAAGATGGAACTTGCGTTGATGATTACGACTTACTCCTCGCCCAGATCTCTCTAAGAAAGGTTAGAGACTATTCAATCTTGTTTACATCGTCATTATAACGTTGATTTAATCCATCTTCTAAAGTGAAATGTCGTTGAAGTAAAAAATAGAGTAGAAAAAAGGTAGAGCATCCTACTCCTCTAGTTGTTTGAATTATTTATTGAAAAGACGGTTTAAATCTAATAAAAAAACAAAAGCCAGAACAAGTTACTTCAACTTCAAATTAGCTTCTCGCAGAAACAGTGCATCCATGTTGTTCATTTCTTGCATGTTGTTTACATATTACACATCATTCTATTTGATGCCATAACCTGAACTCTATACACTAGGTGATGATAAGTTGATCAGTATCTAACTTTTTATCTCTTACTTTTAATAATCAGTACGATGTTGTGGTGGGAGATGTGACAATTGTGGCCAATCGTTCCAACTATGTAGATTTTACTTTACCCTATACACAATCTGATGTGATGATGCTTGTGAAGGTTCAACATGATCCGCGGTTACATATGTGGACTTTTGTACGACCTTTTAGTTGGGATATGTGGTTGTCCATTGTCATTGTATCTGTTTTCATCGGAGGTATCATATTATTCATGGAACGCAACGTTAAGCAAAATTCTGGAGGACCTGAAAATTCGCCATGTAATAGGCAACTTAGTGGAATTTCTATTCTATGGTTTCCCGTACTACAAGCAGTTCTTCCTCAAAGTGAGTTTTAAAACTAGTTGATTGGATTAATCTACCATTTATTTCCATTTCATCTCCTTCATATTTAGTATAATTTTTCTCATGGTTAATGTTATTGTTAGTCTTTATAGTTTAGTTTATCGAATTTTGGTTTTAATCTCTATTGTTTCATAAATATTTGATTTGAATTTAATGACATGTCTCTATACTTTTAATAAGTTTTGGTTTTGGTCTATATACTTTAGTTCTGGCCAAGTCCTTATTACATACTTTTATCGCATTGGTTTTTATTTAGATTTCTTTATGTTATATATATGTAGAAGAATCAGTGGCCAAGAATTGCTCGAGGTTTGTGCTTGTGTTGTGGTTGATATTTGCATTTGTGCTAATGCAAAGTTACTCAGCATGCTTGTCATCGATCTTGACCGTGCACCAGCTGCAAACTCGTTACCCAAGTGAGTACTATGTTATAAATGATCCCAACATTAAGATTGGATACCCAGGAGGCTCATTCATTAAAGGCTTGTTGCTGGAGAAATTACAAGTTCATCTGTCAAGGGTGAAGAACTATTCCACCATTGAAGAATATAAGGATGCCTTAGATAAAGGAAGCCATCATGGTGGTGTCGATGTTATCTTTGATGAAGTTCCCTACATTAGGATCTTCCTCAAAAAATATGGTTCCAATTATGCCATGATTGAGACTAGGCACCGCACCGATGGATTTGGTTTTGTGAGTTCCCATCCCTCCTTTTATATTTAATCATTATACCCCTCGTCTTTAATATAGAAATTAGATAAATAATATGTAAATGCTAATAAAATTAGTCATTTATAACAAATTTGTGTTTGTTTATCAAAATTACCCTTTCTATTCATGTTAATTGAAACTGTTATTTGTCGTGAACGCCTTCAATATGTGCAATAATCAAAAGAAATATGGGATGGAAAAAATTATAAATTTAAGAGATCGACTAAATTGAAGTCCTATATTTAAAACAAAAATAAACTCATTAGCTAGCTGTTATATTTGAGATAGGAGGGAGTATTTCTTTTTCATGATTTTGTTTGTTATCATTTTTTAACAAACCTATTATCGGTTAAATTGATAATGGTGTTATAATATGTCGGTGGATTTATTTGCATGACTTTTTAGGCATTTCCAAGAGGCTCCCCAGTAACTTCACAGTTCTCCAGAGCTGTATTAAATGTGCGTGAGAGTATAGAAATGGATGATATTGAGGAGAAATATTTTGGAAGCAACGGTAACCATAATGATGAAGCTCAAAGCCTATCTACTTCATCATCAGATGATTCAAGTCAAAGCAGCCTCACCACTGATAGCTTCGCTGGTTTGTTTATATTAATTGGAATTCTTTCACTGTTAGCTTTGGCAGTCTCTGAAAGCCACATTTGGAGAAAACCTGTTATGCGAGCGAAAACATATAGTCGACAGCTCTTGAGTCGTAGTTTCACAAGAACAAGTCCATTAGAGGAAGGTTCTACGACAAGAAGAAGAAATGTTGAAGATGAGGAAGGTTCTACAACCAGAGAAAATAATCAAAACGTTGAATTAAAAGATGGAGCAGATAACAACTGCGGAGAAATCTCAAAGACATCTATTTTATGTGTTGATGATATTGAAACATTACCTGTGTAAGTAAGTACAGGGTAATGGAAAAATTATCCCCACAGTTTAAAGCTATTCATTTAATGTAACAAAAGATGTACTATAATTCCATTGACAGAGCAATGGCCCCCAATGCGATTAGGCTGTAAAATATTGTAACATATCAAGTTTTTTCCCCCTTTCTGAAGCATATTGGTGAAGACAACTCTTGCATAATTGAGTTATTACTTACATTTTATTGTCGGAAACAATAACGCAGGAAGAGCAAGCAAGAGGGCGATAGCTTTAATTTCTATAATCATTGTTATATAATTTTGTGTGTGTGTGTGTGTGTGTGTGTAATGAAGCTATTAGTAAGTCATTAACAAGAGGTGATGTAGAAAGGGTGGCGTGCACACAGAGCACCAGGCCGATATCTAGAGCCGGGAATAAGCCCGTTTAATTGGAGAGCCGGGCCTGTGATTTTGAGCTTCCAGAAGGAAACGGGCCTAAAAGGGCCAGCACTAATGGACCGAGGGCCTAAAAGGGCCAGCCCTGTAGGGCCGAGGGCTAGCCCTTTTAGACCCGCCATAATTTTTTTAATATTTTTTTTAATAATTTATATGTATTTTACATAATAAACATATTTTAAATTTATGATTTTGGTTTATTATTTGTTGCAAAAACTTAAAATGATGGTGTTACAGATGAAATACTTGATATTTTTTATCTCGTTAAAGCAAAGCCTTCTGAGCCTATTTCTAATGAAGCTTGGTCAAATGCAAATATTCTTAAAATTGAAGATAGCGATGATAATTGATGAAGAAAGAAGCTTATATTATATGATTTGTGAACTTAAGTTTAAGATTTTCAAAGTGTTTATTATTGTTGATATATTTATTTAGATATGATTTTCTATGTTTTTAGCAAGAAAATTGTATT
>QFDD01003018.1:0-24121 GCA_006871305.1 Vachellia collinsii | reverse complement strand
GTTCTTAAAAATTCCTATAATTCCTCTTCTCTTTTAATCATTTTTCCTTCCTCAATTCTCATTCCGGATGTGTCTTTAATTAATTTCGGAAGAAAACCCTATTTCGGGGTTTTTCCAAGCCTTTTTCTTCCGTTCTTGCAAAACATTTCTGACTTTCTCTTGAAATTAATTTTATAAAATACTAGATTTTCTGAGCTATTTTCCCACACTCTGAAATCAAATATTTGAGGCCTCTAGGCATTTTAAATAATCATATTTGACTAATTATTTTATTAAATAGCCAAATATTAAATAACCTTTAAAATTCCCGCAAAGGTTATTTTTGTCATTCTGACCTAAACTAGGCCTCAATTACTGATCAGTGAATTTTTCTCTATCTTTTGGAGCTTTAAAAATTTTTCTGATATTTTGGTCAAACTTTGACCAAAATGCCTTTGAATTTCATAATGACAAATTGGTCCCAACTTTCAAATTTACACTTTGGTCCTTCAATTCTAAAAATGTCATTTTGGTCCCTACTCTTCCAAAGTTCCTCTTTTACCTTTTTGGGCCATTAATTAATCCATAATCATTCTATTAGCCTTTCTACTTGGTTACAGAAAACACGGATATCACATTTTCTCTTCCAATAATGTTAATATAATATAAGTTTGGTGGTTTTTTTTTCTTATTTATTATATGTACAAATTATACCAATTCTGTATTGTTTAATTGAAAATAAAGTCATATTTATATAGTTTTTAAAAATTATAACATAGGAATTAAAAGGCGTTCAATAAACAAAAATTTATTTAGATATGTATAAAAATTACTTACAAATTATATCGTAATGATTAAAAATACTTTAAATCCAACTAAAAAATGCTTGTTCAACTAAATTTAAGCTCAAACAAGTGAAGGAGATTCATATTTTAATTCAAAACATTATGATGAATTAGCCCATTCCACTAATCCCAACTCCATTTGTATACAAAATAAATTGAATTGAAGCATAAAATCCAATGTAATAGGCCCAATGGAATAGCCCAGTACGACCTCTCCAAAGTTATCAGTTCATCTAAATTTCTAATTGAATCCCATATTCAAATTATTTATCCTATATTTATTAAATTTTATTTTCATTCTTCTAGATTTTTTTAATCATTTTCTCTAATAGATTAAATTTAAAATGATATTTTATTTTTTCATCATTTCATTAATATTGTATACATTTTTAAAAACGTACCCTCAATTTGCTTTTCCCTCTTTTAGATCAAATTTTTGTAGCAGAGTAAAACTAAAATGAGGTTTTTGTTTTTCGACATTTTCATTCGTAATGTATATATAATGTCCCCACATGTTATATATATATATATATATGAATGCATGTGTAGGTTATATCGTCCTCTTATTATTACCCGGTTTAAATTTCCTTTCTCAATATTTTCAGTTGTTTCTTTCTTATTTCACAAATTTATTAATTTCTCATTAAATAATTATTCAAAAATTAAAGAGTAAAATATGCTTAATGTATTATATAATTATTCAATTTTATTTCAACGCCAACCTCTTTATAAGAGTGAGATTATTATTTCTTATTCTTATTATTTTTAAATATTTTTATAGTAAAATAAATCTAAAATAAGATTTTATTATATTTTTCATTTCATTAATATAGTACATAGTTATAATGGGGCTTAAATAAAGCTAGCAATTTACAATCACAAAATACCAAAAGATCATGAATTGCTGGTAGAATTATTAATTCAAAAAGATTAATGTCCTATTTGTTTATGTCTACTGGTTTCATATTTTAAAAATAGTTTTTTAAAAAAAATTTGGAAAGAAAAATTTAAAAAAATTTTTGGATAATTATTTTAAAAAAATACATTTGAAATTGTATATCTAAAAATATTACTTGCACATTAGTTTGAATATGCACTACCAGTTAGACTCATATCTCCATCTCTAACTCCCCTGTGGACCTCTATTTCAGCGGCACCAACAACACTTATTATATGTGTGTGTATAGATATAATCTAAGGTGTATAAAACTCATTATTTTCATAGATATTTTTCCCCAAAAGAAGTATTTAAGTAAGGTTTCAAGCACCAACATAAGGAAATATCTTATCAACAAAACAAATCAAACCCAACCCTAGGGCTGTAACAACACAACATTATCCTTAGGGAGATATTTATTACAAAAACCAAAAAGATAACTTCTGTTGACCATCAAATGTTGTAAAGGTATTAAGATAGCAAAGCAATCCCCTACATATTTTGATTTCTTTTCATTGAGTCAATATATTCAGTTTTTGTTTCCAGGTTTTATACTCAAGGGTATAGGCAATCTTCTCAAACTTCAAACATTAGATTTGGGAGCAAACAATTTAATTGGACATATTCCTTCTAATATATTCAACATTTCAACATTGACAAGGTTATACCTCCATTCTAATTCTCTTTGTAGCGTTCTCCCATCATATTTAGGAACTGACCTTCCCAACTTGAAGGACCTAATTCTACAAGAGAATGAACTAACTGGAAAGATTCCAAACAGCTTATTCAATGCTTCTAAGCTCATTAAGTTGATATTGTCATCGAATAAATTTAGTGGAGCTATACCTAATGTACTTGGAAATTTTACAAACCTGATGGAATTAAAGTTGGATGAGAATTACTTGACTAGGTTGATTCCGAATACATTTAACAAGTTTCATAGCCTTCAACTTTTAAGTCTTAGCAGCAACAGATTACGAGGGTTCATTATAAATGAACTTTGCCAACTCAAAAGTCTAAGTGAGTTGTATCTTGCCAACATGTTTTCGGGAGTGGTTTCAAGATGTCTTGGAAATAGTACATATTTGCGAAAGTTGAATTTTAGCTCTAACAAAATGATTTCTCATATACCCTCTTCACTTTGGAATCTCAAAGATATCTTGGTTTTAGACATATCCTCCAATACACTAAGTGGAATCATTTCACTAGAGGTATCAAACTTGAGAGCAATTATACTATTGAACTTATCAGAAACCAAATTTCTGGAAGCATCCCCACTACAATGAGTAACTTGCAAACTTTGTAAACCCTATCTTTGGCTCACAACAAATTACGAGGGCCTATTCCTAAATATCTTAGAGGCATGATAAGTATAGAGTTCATGGATCTTTCCTATAATTATTTGTTTGGTGTGATTCCAAAGTCCTTAAGAGTTATTACTCCATCTCAAATACCTTAATCTTTCCTACAATTTATTGCATGGAGAAATTCCCAATGGTGGGCCTTTTCAAATTTTACCACCAAATCTTTTATGATGAATAAAGATCTTTGTGGGAACACCCTACTACAAGTTGCCTCTTGTAGGGAAGAAAACAAGCACATGTCAAATAAAGTTATGATGATGTTGTTAAAATGCTTGTTACCTATCATAATTGTCATTTTAGCTATTTCATGTAGTATCTTTGTAAAGCAAAAGAGGGATAGCGTTAAAGATTCAACCAACATGGATTTAGTTAATTTGGATACACCAATCAGGATATCATATTATGAGCTTTTACAGGGAACAAATGGATTTGATGAGAGTAATCTTCTTGGATTTGGAAGTTTCGGATTAGTATACAAAGCAGTTCTTTCAAATCAAAAAGTAATTGCTACTAAAGTATTTAATTCAGACTTGGAAGAAGCCTTAAGAAGTTTTGATAATGAATGCATTGCCCAATGCAACTTACGACATCGCAATCTCATTAAGATTATTAGTAGCTGTTCAAATGATAATTTCAAGTCTCTAATCATGGAATTTATGTCAAATGGAAGTCTTGACAGATGGTTGTACTCTGATAACTATTGTTTAGATATCCTGCAAAGATTGAATATAAGGGTTGATGTGACAAATGTGTTGGATTATCTTCATCATGGTACTTCTACTCTGGTTGTTTACTGTGACATAAAACCAAGTAATGTGTTGTTAGATGAAGACATGGTGGCTCATCTTTGTGATTTTGGTATGACTAAACTATTCGGTGAAGGACAATTAGAAACTTATACAAAAACATTGTCTACAATTGGCTATATGGCACCAGGTAATAGTTTATTAATAATATTTTAGTTCCATTATTTTTATTATTCTATTTAAAATTTTAGGTCATTCAATTATTGACATATATTTCCATTCATATATGTGAAGAATATTAGTAATATAAAATAAAATTTTAACGGAAAGCCTTGTATTCTCTTTTTACATATAGAGTATGGATCAAAAGTGTTATATATGATTAGTTTTGATGATGTCAAATATATAAGAGGAAAAAGTTTTTATAATGTATATTGACTAACTACTATATTTAATGTAAATTTCTTATATAATTTGGTCAATGAAAATGAGAGAAATTGTTTGAGTTTAATTGTTGAGAATGAAAAAGTAGGAAGATCTTATAAAATAAAATGGAAACTTCACGTTTCAAGTTTTTATATTTGGAATTGGAGGATGATGTGATTAAATAACTCAATTTGAAGTTTACATATATGTTATATCATCATACATTGAGTTACATATCATCTAATCTTCATTTGGATGCTCAAAACTGATTCTGGAAGTCAAAACTCGAGTTCTGACTCAAAAACTTGAGTAAACTGAGTTTTTGAAGTTTTATGGAGCAAAACTTGAAGCAAAACTCGAGTCAAGTTTTGAGATTTTTGAGATGAAACTTGAGTTTTAAGAAGTCGAAACTCGAGTTTCAAGCTCCTCTGTTCAGCTCTACTTCTTTCTCAGCTCGACATGTATTCTGTATTTTTACTATATCTCCCAAACCACAAGTCCGATTGATGTGAAACCAGTTTCATATGAAACTAGACTCAAAATGCGATTTATAGACATCAATAACAACATCAAATCATTTCATATGAAGGATATATGATTTTCTAAACTTGGTGGTCAGATTTAACGTTTCATCACTGACCTTTGCTTACTGTGGCTACCATACCTTTCGTAATACAGAATATTTTGGACTGATTCATATTTCATTTGAAAGTAGATTCAAAGATCTTTCCAAGGATATCTTATTTGAAAATTGTGGAGTTGAATTGAGAGAGTTATGGTCGTTGCAAGTTGAGCTATGTGCTGAAATCTGAAACATGTGCTGAGTCATGAGCAAAACTCGAGCTTTGGTCTACAGAACTCGAGTTTCGGGCATAGAACTTGATTTTTCACAATACTTTTGAGCAAATTAAACTCGAGTTTTGGTCTACAGAACTCGAGTTTCGGGCATAAAACTTGCTTTTTCACAATACTTTTGAGCAAAACTCGAGTTTTGGTCTACAGAACTCGAATTTCGGGTATAGAACTTGCTTTTTTCACATAACTTTCAAGTAAAACTCGAGTTTGAAAAGAAGTTTTCATCACAACTTGAGTTTTGAGTGACAGAACTCGAGTTTCGGGCTTTGAAAAGTCTTTGAACGACGAAACCTCTTTCCAAAACTTGAAGTTTCAATAAAAGTTTTGATGGAACTCGAGTTATGAGAAGCAAAACTCGAGTTTCGAAGAGAGAGTATCAAAACTTCTTTCACAACTTGAAGTTTCAACAAAAGTTTTGATACAACTCAAGTTTTGGGAAAACAGAACTCGAGTTTCGAGCTCTAAAAAATTTCTGAACTTCAAAACTTCTTTCTAAACTTGAAGTTTCATCAAGAGTTTTCATATAACTCGAGTTTCGAGATACAAACTTGTTTTAAACTTAAAACTTCCAATAAAACTCGAGTTACAATGAAAGTTATGATTTCAAAACAATCAAAACTTGAAGTTTTAAAGCATGAACTTGAGTCTCGAAAAGCATAAAATGATTGAGCTTACAGAAACCTGTGAAAACCCGAGTTTTAAGTTCTATAACTCAAGTTTTATCAAAACTCTTATTAAAACTCGAGTTACAACAAAAGTTGTGTGAATTCCCCTTTGATATTTCTTCAATAACTCGAGTTCTCAGCAAGCAAAACTCGAGTTTGCTTTTTCTGACAGTAACGCAGAATGTCAGAAGCTTTTCGTTATTCTCAAATCTTTCCTTCTTTAAGCTTCATTTATTTGAATCTCATCTACACTCATAATTGCTTATTCCTTTTACTTATTAATAGAGAATGGGTCGCCTGATTGTCTCACGGAAAAATGCTCAACGGACAAAAATCACAGAGACGACCATACTTAGTGTCAAAAGCATTAAATGTGAAACAAAGAAGATGGGAGTAACGGATATAAAGTTCAACGGACAACTTCACAATGGCTGTTCATTATCTTTCAACAAACAAATATTGTCAGAACAGATTACAAGTTTGAAGGACAGAATACAAGAGCCAAAGCCAATAGAAAAATATGACGCTCCTCTCCAACGGATATATTTTGACAACATTTATAAATAAGAGGAAGCAGCCAACAGAGAAACATGATGAAGTATACGGAGTCACCAAGCACAACCCGTAGAGTGTGTATTCGAGGAAATCACACAACAACATTAAGACTCTGATATTATACTTCTCCGTGAGCTTCAATGATAATACAATCTGCTTCATAGAGTGAAGTATTTCCCAGATAAAATCATCCCAACCTTTGAGAATAACTTAGGATAGACCTGAGTGAAATAGAGTGTAACCTTACATGTGGTAAGGGGGAGCGATTGTAAAGGTCCTCAAGTACCTACATTAAAATCTTGAATCGGTTTCACAAATGTCTAGTTAAATTTGTGGGGTTTCTCAAGTACCAACAAACTTGAGTGGGTTTCATAAATACCTAGAAACGTTTATGGGGTTCTCAAGTATCCACGGTTACAAACTTGAAATAGCCCGTGTATGTATTACATTGAATATGTGACTGTAATGGTTTTTCAAGTACCTGGTTAAACTTGGAAGATATAGTGGATTGCAAATCTCATAGGAGTCTAAGGACTGGACGTAAGTCGGAGAGGACCGAACCAAGATAAATCTCTATGTGCTCATCCTTCTTTCATCTACATTAATTTCTAATGATTCCTTTCTTACTCTATCCAATTTCATTATCTATTTCTATCAACTTATGATTTGGATATTTTGATTAATCAAGATTTGAATAGAAAATTTTTGAGACACCCAATTCACCCCCCTCTTGGGTGACGACCATCCTAACAAAAAGGAGAGATTTCCTTTAAAGGAGATGTGTATAACTATGGTATCTTGCTAATGGAAATGTTTACAAGAAAGAAGCAAGCCAATGAAATGTTTGTTGAAGGTCTAGATTTGAAAGATTGGGTTAGCAAATCAACACCACATTCAATCATTGATATTTTGGATGTCAATTTACTGTAAAAGGGGAAACCAAATATTCATAATATGTTACCTCATATATCATCAATTTTTGAGGTGGTATTAAGTTGATGTATTGAATCACCTGAAGCACGAATCACGATGACTCATGTTTTGGTTTCATTGAAAGCAACAAGGTCATACTTAGACAAACTATTGGATACACCACTAGTTCAATAATTTTTATTTGCAAATTTTAGTTACTGTCTCTTTTATCATGTGGTTTATTTTTATTTTGTCTATGGAATATTTTGAAATTGTGATTATGTGTATTATTTTAATATATGAAGTACTCTAGTCTTCAAGTTATTTTCTTTTCCTCTTACATTTATGCTTTACAATTTTATTTTGGCTATCTATATTTTGTTCTATTCATTCAGTTTTTTTCATTTAACATAAAAGGATTATAACTTAGGATATTGAATAAACTTATGGGATAAGTTCTATAGTTCATAAAAAAAAAAGTCTTTAAGGAGTTAGTTTTGATATTTGAACTTCCCATTTTACCCTATACATGTGGACTAATTCCTATGTATTTCAAACATTTCTAAAACTTATTTTGCAATGTTGTTGGGCTTCAAAGCGTCTAAATTGTTTGAATTACAAGTTTTTTGAGATTGAGACCACTCTATATTTTTTTTCACAAAATCATGTTTGCTCTTTCTATTAGACTTTTTTTTTATACAATTTCCTATTAGATTTTTGTCTATTGGACTTGTTTCTTGTTAACCATAGTATACTTCTACTGATAGGATTTGTTCTTCTTATATCATGCTATTGTTATGTTGTAAAAATGTAGTAGTTACATTTTTTATATTTTTTTTTACTTATATCTAATGTAAAACCACATTTTTAATGGAATCAGTTGTAAAATAATAAGCGTCAAATTTGTCTTTATGTATGACTACAAAAGAATGAAATAACAAGTGTGGATACACAGTATATCAGGGTAAGTAACTAGATGCAGTTCAAAGCCATAAAAAAAGTGCAAGTATGAGAATCAAGAATAACAAGTGTGAAAATGAAGCCCACAAACATCAAACATGAGTTCTGTGCCCATGAGTGTCAAGCGAGATCAAGGCTAACCATGGTATGTCGAGGACTAATAGTTCTACTATTAGTAACCAACGTTTTGTGTTAGCCCTCTCAAACATTTCTAAGCATACATGTCGTCAATTTACCATATAATAAAAACAATATCTTCCAATAATGATATCTTATTTTATAACCGAGGACCTCGAGCATGAAATTCATAAAAATCATTACAGAAAATTTTCTTTAAATTTTCACCTACAAAGATTTGTAAAAAATAAGATGAGGTAGAATGATTAAGTAAATAGCTTTGATATAAATCATTATATTGTATACATCATTCAATTATAAATAAACAAGGATATAATTCCCATGAACATGTTTTTAGAAAATAATGCTTCAGAATTGGTAATCTAAGAAAATGTAACAAGTAATAAAATATCAATTCTAAAAATTATAATGAGATAATATTCATCATCGACTGCGCTTCCAAATATATAGCTTTTCCCTAAACTTAAGCTTCCTTCCCATTTACTTCTTTCTCTCCTAAAGTCTAAAACATATTTATCATTTTTCAAATTATAACTTTACATAGGATTTCTACAATATTCTTTTCTTAATATTCTATCTTAAACTTGTATCTTTCAAATCATTTATCAAAATAGTGCAACAAGCTCAAACAACTCTTAAACAAGGAACCAAAGATTGACATGATAACTAGCAGGCTTAGCATTTAAATAATGATTTGACTTCCTTCTCGACAATAATATAAAACCCCACCATAACCAACCTTTCAATATAGAAGAGAAAATTAAATAACATTTATTTTCTTCAACCATCTTATGGGAACCAAAGTATTGGTCATACTCAATCCAAAATAGTATCTAAGTGAATCTCCACCATCAAAAAAATGTATGAGCATATATCTAAATGAGTCTTTCTCTCTTTTGGACATTTCATCAACATTTAATAAGCACTTATGATTAGCTCGCACAATGAACACTCCCAATTCAAAATTTCCAACCAAAAATGCATTCCTAAACATCAATACAGTATCTTAAGGCACCCGAAATTCAAACACAATTAATATCAATCTCTCTTGTTTGACAATAAATCTCTCAATCTAACAACTCTCTAAACTAAATCCTTATCTTTTCTTTTCATTAGCACCAATCCACATGGAAAAGAAACTATTTGTCATGCCACAAGCCAGATCCAACAACTTCTAACATCATAAATTGATCTTATATTAAAGACCGGATGGAGTATGATTCCATCTGCGACATAAGAAATTGTGAAAATAAGGGATGAGGATACTCATAAATTATGAAAATTGTAAACACCATATCTTGTCCGAGCCCCACAAAAAATAATGATAATAATTGAGAAAATAATCCAACCTGATCATTTCTTAAAACATAGGAATTTTTTTTTTGAAAATTGTCATTTATGATGATTAGTTTGCCATTGAAATTTAGGAAAACTTTCCTTGCAATAATTTCAGAAAAAATCTTATTTATGATGGTTGACTCCTGAATTAAAAAATATCATTAAGGAATGAAAAATAAAAAATTTATTAACAATGATTGGGCCTAGATCAGGAAAGTTTGATTCTTGCTCATCAAGAGGAAATAAAAAAATATAAAAATTATAAAAAAAATGAAAATTAGATAATTCAAACAAGTCAAACTCTTGCTTTAATATTTTTTCTGTTTCATATTAGCTCTTTTGTAATTTCCTTTCTTTAGTGATCCTTTGTTGTAGTTTATCTCATAATATAGCTGCATTAGGCTCATCCCTAGCTCATGGCTATTCAATTTCTTTTTATCTCCTTCATTTTTTTTTATATTTAAACACTTGCAATCAAGATAAGGAATCTCGTGACTCTCTGTTTGTTTGATTTAAAAGTCATATTCATCTCGCATATTGAAGATTAATTAATTACTCTTGAATTAATTACCCGTTTTTGGTTAATAAAATCTCCAGTGCTTTAAATTTGCCCTCATTTCTATTTTAATTCCTCAAGTTTTAAACTATAAGGCATTGTTTGTTGGAGGTTTTTGGAGGAGAGGGTAGGGTAGGTTAGAGGTGTGATGAGGATAAAAGTGTTTGGTTGAGAAAAATGAAGGGAGCTGAGGTGAAAATTTTTGTTTTTTCCTCACTCCTCTCTCCTCTCTCTACCCTCCAAAGTTGGAATTTTTTGGAGGGCAGAGAAAACTAAGGGATGGTGAGGTGCCAATTTTTGAATTAATAGGAAGAACTCGTTCATCTATTTGATTCGCTTGTTCATGGCCACATTTACTTGTTCAATTCATGGCACAAATTTCTCTTGGCTATTTCTCTGCGCACATATTTCTCTGTTTTTCATTCATGGCCACATTTACTTGTTCTATAGTCATTTTTCTATGATTTGCAAAATATTTTTCCTTGTAGGAAATTGATAACTTGATAATTGGTTGAAGTCATCTGTGCTTTTGATCATCCTATTTGATAGAATTTTTTTTTTAATCCGTTTGGCAACGCCTTCTGCATTCTGGACAAAATGTTCCTTCTGCCCTAGATAAAAAGCTCCTTCTTGGTAGAAGGAGCTTTTTGTGTAGTTGGCACTAGTGAAGGCATTATAATTTATACCGTTGGGAATGCAAGCTTTTCACCGACACTACATTTCCTCAGCTCCCCTGCACTCAGATCCTCCTCTCATCGTGATCTTCTCCTCTTGCTTGCAGCTCGCGAGTCGCCACCATCGGTTCCCTTTGTCCGTTGGGTCTCTCCTCAAAGCTTGGCAAATGAGTAGGATCTCGCCTTTTCTATTGGATCTCTCTTTTCCCGTGGTTATGTTTGGCTTGAAATCTCTACCGCGTCACCGATTTGCTCATCGTCATCTCAGCTCATCATCGCAGCCCATCGGATTTCTAAGCTACTTAGAGGTAAAGCTCATCTGGTCGGATTCTCAGCTCCTCTCTGTGGTTTTTGTGGTTGCTGGTCTGTAAAAAAAAACCGTTGCTGATGGCCTGTAGTTGCTGGTCTGTGGATTTTGTGGTTGCTGGATTTTGAGATTATTGTCGTGGCTGCCATCACTTGTGGCACCCGAGATAAATTTTGGTGTTGTGCTGCTCCCCGTCCCATTTTTGCTTGTTGTGGTGCCAGCCATTACCTCTTTAACTTGTTTGAAATGCCTGTTGAATCAGGTTGGCTTGCTGCACACCCCCCCCCCCAAAAAAAAAAACAATTTTTTTTTTAAGTTATATAGGTTCTGGGTTTGTTGTTCAACGGTTGAATCCTTAAAGGGGAGGGACATAAGAGGCGTTGTGGTTTGGTGAAGTGATCAAACAGAAGGAGAAAAGAGGTGTGCATGTTTATTGGGGGGAAGAGTGTGTGAAGTCATTGTGTGTTTTAAGCATAAAGAGAGGGAACAAAAGGTCCTGGAGTTTCTTTGAGATGACTCAAAGGGGTTTAGTTTATAGCTTCATCGCAAAAGAGACTATCATATGGGCAGAGCACACTTCATGTTCAGGAAATTTCAGAACCATTGTTGTTGAATGCTTGCAGAGCTGCCTTCAAATAGCAGCAAATAGTACAGAATTTGGGTTTGTTTAACCTTTATACTGTTTCAGATTTTAAGTTATTGTTACTTGTTGCCGTCATCATAGGTTGGTGGTGTTTTAATTCATTTAAAGTTCTGATTCAACGTGTGTTTATTCTGTTACATAGGCCAAGACCAAAGGAGCACATGCAGTACTGCCTGAACCATCCAGAAGAAATGAGCAAACTATCGAAATTAAAGGCTCAAATAACTGAGGTCAAGGGGATAATGTTTGACAATATTGAGAAGGCATGAAGTTGGCCAAAAATGTAATACATACGTAGTTGCATAAAATTATGAAATTATGGTTTAAATCAAGTGTTATGATTTTAAATTACAAATATGAATTGTTCTTTTTCTTCAGTAAAGATCATTGAACATTTTGCCCTTAGTGTCATATTTTTCTTCTGCTATGTTGCATTCAAAGTTGTTTGCCTACTATGGTGATTTATATTAGAACTCAAGCACGCCCTTCTTGCCCGAAGAAGCCTTTTAGCTACTTTCCTGTGATTACAAGTATTCCTCTTCCGTTGATCTGATTCCCGGTATAATACAGCTACATTTTTTTGAGGATTGGAGATAGGCAAAATATTAATGGCACTCAATGGTTTTGACTTCTTGTTCATTAAACCTGAGCCTAACCAAATGGATAGCCCGCCCCCCCCCCCCTCCTTTATTATTAACACTTTTCAAACATTATTATTATTATTTATAATCTTTCCAATAAACAATTTAATTTAAAAATTATAATCTCATTTTCACTCCATCCAATCATCAATATATATTTATATTATATATATTTCATTTTTATATATATATTTTTTCTTTTATTCCATTTTTTATTTTTTATGATTTTATTTTTCCCTAATTTTATCACAATATATAAAATAATATATGTGTATTATTTAAAAAATTTTATATCATTTTAAGTCATTTTGTACCAAAAATCATTTCTTTAACGTTTATCTAAACATAATATGATTTTTCAAAATGTACTATGGACAAACGTCTTTTTTCAAAATTCATTTTGGACAAAAGCTACTTCTTCCAATAATTATCTAAGCTTCTTGCTATGGACTTGAGCAGGGTTTTTTTTAAATATCGCAAATTCATCCATTTTTGTGAGTTTTTTTTTTTTTTGAGTGATCTCCTTTCTAGATAAGCAATCATGCAATCAGATTTAAACTTTCTGTAATACCTCCTTTCAATCTCATTCCTTTCTATGTTACTGATTAGTTTGAATCTGCTATTAGTTATAATATATTATTATTTATAATTATTGTGTCTAGTATTAACTAGATGCATCTTGACTTGATTTATTAGATGGAGTTGGATTTAAAAAACAATTTAGCCATGTGGAGATGATTGAATTGCATCAAAAAGCTGTAGAATTACTAGAAACCTACCACAAATGTTAGGGAAAGAAGTACGAATGTGATTAAAGAGTGTGGCTTCTCTTCATCAAATGTTACCAAGATGTATGAAATCTTTATATGTGATGTTGATCAACTTAAGACATTTGTTAAATGTCCCATGCAAGCTCGTCAAATGTCCCATGCAAGCTCGTCGAGACTTGCTAAATCAAAATTATGAAGACTTTGAGTTTACTTAGTTGGCAAACCGCGATGTGGTGGATATAATTGACTTTTGATGGATATGGTAGATTTTGATGAATATTATTTTAAAAACTATGATAGCTTTCTGATTAAAAAAAAATATTATGATAGCTTTTGTGATCACATTGTTATTATGTAATGTATATTATTTTGGATATGTTTGGTTGTGGCTGGTTTCAGATGAATACTATTATGGAATAATTTATGATAATGAATACTATTGTGGAATGGCTTATATCTTATCATGTGTGAAATTTTGTTGCCGTATTGTTTGGCCGGTGCATGACAAAAAGTGGATTATCTGTTAAAATGGTAGGAGAGGAAGAAACGGCACCTATCTGTTAAAATGTTCGGATAATTGTTCTACAAAATTACATTTGAATTAAAAAAACATACAACTTGCAAATAACAATTATTCTTAAATGGAGAATGCAGCGACGAAGGACGGACAAAGAGTCAGAGGATAAAGAGACAAGTACATAGGCAATGGCAAAAGATAAAATGAGAAGCATGACCACGAGTGAAAAGAAGAATTAGAAAAGAAATTACAAAAGAAAACATAAGAAATTTTTTGAAGCACAAGATTAATCATCAAATGATTTTTTGAAATTTGAATTAATATAAATTAAAGAAGGAACACATATGAAATATTGCCTTGAACTACTTGAAACTCTACAGTCACGTTGCATTGATTGAGGATGTCCATTGAATAATAATAGAATACTACTCCCTGTGTATTAAAATCTGCCAATGTTCACAGGACGCATAGTCCCTTTGTTTTGGTTAATGCACTTTTGTTCAATTGTTATTCTAAAATAATTAACAAGAGAATTTGAATAGAATGAGCCCTTTTGGGAAGTTCGAACCAGAGGACCCTTTTTCTCATAATCCCATTTAGAAAACAAAATTAAACACTTGAAAATGGATAAAATTTTTTATTAGTTTTTATTATTACTATTATACAATATGTTTATTAAAATGTTAATTTCTCTATATATTTTTGAGTTGATTTTGGGTTTGAGGCCTTTAATGTGCCTTTTCTAAGGCCCTTTGTAAAACATCAACCTTCCAAATATTTTTTTCTTTTTATTTATTATTAGACTCTACATAAAATTAGCAACACTTTAACATATAAAATTATGAATTTTGATCCTTTTTTTTTGAAATTGTTAAAAGAATAAAAACTTCACCATTTCACGCTAATAAAATATGAAAAAGAATTTAAAAAATTGAGGTATTACAATGGGTATTAGAAGATATTTGAGAAATGCGTATGTTAAGGTTTGTGGACTTTTGAAAGTTCTCTCTACATATGGCCTACAAGATTGGCCATAGATTTAATGCAATGAAGATGGAAATGTGGTTCAAGAAATGAAACTATATATTCTTTCATTTTCAATATAAAATCTATTTTATAATTTAATTTTTTAATTAAAGTGAATTTTGTATTAAGAATCAGAAAGAATACATTCTAAAAGGATAAATATTACTCTTCTCATCACTAACATATATACATTTTGGATTACTTTATGACCCATACAATACAATACAATGAAAATGAAAATGAAAATGAAAATATGGTCCTGACATGATAACAAATCACTATTAGAATCAAGGCTTTTTATCATCATTAATATAATTTTCTTTCTCTTCCGTTGCATAAACATGTTATGAGGACAACTTTTTAATGTTTGAAAAGTTTACTAGTGCCTAGATAGTTAGTATATACCAACAAACATGCCTTATAAGGGTTGAAACTTCAACCAGTGACATCTTACCTTGGGGCTACTTTATGAACCATACAATACAATGATAATGAAAATGAAAATATGGTCTTGACATGATAATGGATCATTATTAGAATCAAAGATTTTTCTCATCACTAATGTATTTTTCTATCTCTTTCATTGCATAAGCCTATTTTGAGGACAACTTGTTAATGTTTGAAAAGTCTACCAATGCCTAGATAGTTGGCATATACCAACAAACACGCCTTATAAGGGTTGAAACTTCAACTAGTGGTGTCTTATCTTGGGGTTATTTTATGAACCATACAATACAATGATAATGAAAATGAAAATATGGTTTTGACATGATAACAGGTCACTATTAGAACAAAGATTTTTCTTATCACTAATGTAGTTTTCTATCTCTTTCATTGCATAAGCCTGTTTTGAGAACAACTTTTTAACGTTTGAAAAGGCTACTAGTGTCTAGCTAGTTAGCATATACCAACAAACACGCCTTATAAGGGTTGAAACTTCAACCAGTGACATCTTATCTTGTTGTTACTTTATGAGCCATACAATACAACGATAATGAAAATGAAAATATGGTCCTGACATGATAATGGATCATTATTAAAATCAAAGATTTTTTTCCCATCACTACTTTAGTTTTCTTTTTCTTTCGTTGCATAAGCCTATTTTAAGGACAACCTTTTAATGTTTGAAAAGTCTACTAGTGCGTAGATAGTTAGCATATACCAACAAATATGCCTTATAAGTGGTTGAAACTTCAATCAATGACATCTTATCTTTTCTTGGTTAATTTACAATCAAATGTTTACTTTAAGGATACTTTCTGAAAGTTAGTAATTTTATAAAAATTTAATTATGTAAAATAATATATATCCTCGCTACCGACCATGACCAAGTAAATTAAAGTTTTTTTTTCTATTTCATTTACGCTTGCTCTTTGTTTGGTTGTTAATCAGAATATTAATTTAAACTTTAAAAAATAATGTCATTAGAATAAATACTAAGTAAGGGCATAGTTGTAAAAAATTAAAAATATATTATTTTGGACATGAGATGAAAACTTTTTAAAAAACTTAGGGAAAATGACATATAACAACCTTTAAAATTCGAAAAAGATAAATTAATTACTCTAATTTGTATAATACCTTTATGCACTAATTTGGAATTTGAAAATGTTGGTAAGTAACCCACTATCCCTCACTTATAGAGCTAGGCAAAAGGGTCTGTCCTTTACGAGCTTGCTGGACTTAATTGGGTCGATGGTCAATTAAACCGGATTGAAAATAAAGGGTGATTTTTTGAAGCCTGACCCATATGTACATGGGCTAAGCCGACCCGCATGCCTCAACTACATTTATAAAAAAAAATATTCTTTAAGCTTTTCAAATAAATTAACCTCATAATAAAATTTTAAATTTGAGACATAAATGTTATCAAATAAGTAAATATTTTATCGTTTTTTCATGAATAGAATAAGTAACTGTTAATAAAATCCTTTTATGAGATAGTGATTCTACCTTTTTATTATTCAATATATGTGTGTTTTTTAACTTCTCTTTTGAATGGAGAATATTTTACATGATATTCAGACATTGTTAAATATAATTAGAAAATTGTTTTCTTTGTTTATCTTACATCAATAAAAATGATTCTATCAAATTTACAAACGGAAAATTTTTTTTAAAACCATTAAGAACCAAATTAAATAGTCTTGAAATTTGAGTGAAATTTTTTTGAAATCCATGAGAAGTATTTAACATAGTAAATAAAACTTCTAGTAAATATGTTTGAAAAGTAAAAAAGTTAAGTGAAAGTTATAAGATATGAAAGTCTGAAAAATAAGTCAAAATTTTTAAAATTAATAAATAAAAAAATTGGTGAGTTTATAAGGGTTAGCTCGTGGCCCTACAAGGCTTACCCTTTTAAATTCGACTTCTTTTAAATCTCTAAATCATAAACTTAGCCCTCAACTTAAATGATAAATGCTAGTGTGTGTGTGTGTGTGATATATAAACTTCATAAAAAAATTTTGGTGAGTGTGATTAATTATGAAAATTGTTGTCATTATTTTATATTTCAATTATTTAATTAGATTTTCTTGTATTCTCTTCTAATCATTTGATATTGCTATACATTATTCTATAATATTTTAAATCATTTTTAATTATATTTTATAAAAAAATTATTTCATTTGTGATTAATTTTATATTTAAAACTAATATATTTATTTGAAAAATCATTATAATGTAAATAGTTATATAAACATATATAAATTATTATATGATATTTATTATTGAAATTATAATATAATATACGTGATTCTTAATAATATATTATATATAAATAAAAATATATTGAAATATTTAATCATATATAAAATTATATGAGTATATCTATGTTTTTGTTTGTATCTAATATATATACATATATATTTGCATTCAAAGTTTGCAATTAATCCAAACTCAAGTGATTCTCGGGGAAAAAAAAAAAAACTCACCTGGACAGTGCACATGCGCATGAGGTTAAGCCTTCAAACCTCCTTGGTCACAAAATGCAACCTATTTGTGAAGTGGTGATGACATGGACAATGCACACACATAGCAGTGGACGTGAAGACATGTGGTGGCTAACTGCGATGTGGCAGACGACCATGAGAAATGTGGCAGCTGGGTCAGCGATGATGTGGGAACTAGTGTTATTTTGAAATCATTATTCCTCTGTTTTGCATTTACACAATTTTATTAGTCAATTATTCTTTTTCTGTTGGTTAGTTTATTTTTCTCTGAGTTACATTGTTACTTATTGTATCTGTGGGTCCCACGTTTTTCTCCCTATTTTTCAATGATTCTCTCATTCTTTCTCCCAAATTCTCTCTCCTCTCAGCATTTTTCACTGTTCATACACACATCTTTCCAATTTTCTCCCTCTAATATTTACATTCATCTTCTCCAATTTTTTCCTTCTATCCGGAAAAACAAGATCTCAAGAATATTAAAATTAGTCTTTTATAATTTTTTTATATCATATTTAATTTTAAAAAAGAAATTATAATAGATACAATAAATTTTATCAAAAATAAATTCATATAAGAATGTATGGGTGGAACAAATTTAAAAAATTAGTACAAGTTTAACAGTTTAATCATCATAAAAATTTTCTTTTAAGCTAATATTATAAGATATATGATTTCATTCACTCAAATAATTTCAACGTTATTATACATAATAATGTAAGTTAAACATAGTATGTTTGTATATTTTTTTTCAATAAAGAAAAGAAATTAGTTCAAATGGAACGATAACTTCAATCACCCAAATTTCAAATGGTTTGAATGTAAAATTAAGAAAATTCTTATGTTATATATAAAATTATACAAAATTTTTTCTTGGAATGAAATTTTCTTACAATATGAGTGGAGATTTTTTTTAAAAAAAATAACTCAAACAAGATTACAAAATACAATTCTGATAATAATATTTAATACTCTTACTAATTCATTTTGAACAACTGATTTGCAATTATAAATTTGGACAATAGAATGTATTGATATCTTATATTTATGGTTAAAGAAAATCTCTTATCTAGATCTTCTATTTCGGACCCGAGGTAGTAAGAATATGCACAGAGATGCTTTTAGTTCTTTTCATGTTAATTATGTGTAATGTAGAAAGTATATTTATTACCTATGTTTTTAACATGGTGGTATTTTTCTTTGAACCAAGATGATATTGCCAAAATAAGATATTCGTGTAAGAGGATGCATATATATATATATATATATATTCTCGTGGCACAACATATCAACGCAAGCTCCTTGAATTCTCACCAACGTTCACTAACCATGAATGAAATAATGCAATTGAAAAAAAAAACAAAGCATTCCAAGATGTGAAATTATATTTCATAAAGCGACAAAGCTTCCTCTTATCACTTAATGTATTTTTTGGGTATCTCTATGGCCTATACAATGCAGTCATAGAGAAAAATGGTTGGCAAATGAAAAAGAAAAAAAAATAGGACCTTTATGTGATAATAGATCATTTGTTGGGTTAAATCTTTCCTTCATCATTGACATAATTTTCTTTCTCTTTTGTTGCGTCATTAACTTTATTTTAACGTTTGAAAATTCGACCATGACATGTTCCTACGCTTTAATTTTGAGGTGAATAGCTAGAAGCATTGTTGTCAAGCTTATGAGTATACTCTTCAAGTTTACTGTTTTTACATCTTTGGATTATAATAAATCGTATCAACTTACTCTTAAAATCATGATATCTGCAAACTTGGTTGAACTTACAAGTTTGCTTACTAATTTTACCATTTTTTTACATAAGAATATTGTCAATTAACTCTTAAACTCATGTTATTTTTTTTTTAAATTTGGTTATGATTAGCAAACTTCATATATAAACTTCATTGAAATTTCTTTGTTGTGTATGGTAAATTATAGATGTTGATGTATTTAATTTCAATTAATTGTGCTGGTACTTGGAGAAAAATTTCTTTATTAAAATGATATCTTAACCATTAAAACAAAGACCAAGTCAATAAAGTAAAAAGTTTTATCAATCAATCACAACAGGCAGAGTGGTGGAATAGAGGTTGCACGCCATTTGAAATCGGAGAAGTATAAAACCGAGCATGTGTTAATTCCATGGATGCGCAAGACTTGAAAGTTTTCATAAGTTTGCTACGCAAAACATGGGAAAGCTTTCTTCCTTTGTCTTTCTCTTCTTACTTCATTGCTTCATGGTCTCCTCAGCTTCAACTGATACAAATATCACTACTGACAAATCTGCACTTCTTGCTCTTAGATCTTTGATCACTTCAGATCCACATGGTTCCTTAGCTGATTGGTCTATATCTTCTTCTCCATGCAATTGGATTGGTGTCACTTGCAATACTCACCATGGAAGGGTTCATTCCTTGAATCTTAGTGGCATGGGTCTTAAAGGCATCATATCTCCCCAAGTTGGAAATCTCTCTTTCCTAGTTAAACTTGATTTTAGTACAAACTTCTTTCATGGTCAAATCCCTCAAGAGCTAGTTAGGTTACGTCGATTGAAACTGTTCAACTTGAGTTCCAACGACTTTCATGGACAAGTTCCAACACATATAGGAGATTTGACTATGCTTGAGAAGTTAAGTTTTCAAAATAATAGTCTTAATGGATTTATTCCATTATCTTTGTTCAATCTATCAAGGTTAGAGATCTTGGATTGGAGATTTAATTTTATTGAAGGGACTATTCCAATCCAGGTGGGAAGATTTGAGCGCTTGAAAATTTTACGACTTGCGGGTAACAAGCTATCAGAGATCATTCCCCAAACAATCTCAAACTTGTCTTCACTTGGATTGTTAAGTTTATCCTTTAACAATTTGTCGGGTATGTTTTCGAGGAATTTGAACTTCTAGTGAGTTTTTTAATTTTTTTTTTATATTTGGTATGTTTCTTCTCATTTTTTCCGGCATTTTTCTCTTCCTTTTTCCTTAAACATAAAAAACAATTTGTCAACCAATTTTTGAAGAGGTTAGTAAAATCTTTCATAGCATGGGTGAAAATAGAGTTATAAGACTAGTGAAAACGGATCCAAAAGGCTCGCACCCGTCTTTAAAAATAAATGTTTATTGTTTTGTTATTAAAAGGTTTCTGAACTTTTTATTTTTCAAAATGAATAAGAGTTACAAGAAATATTATATTTCGTACATGTAATTTTGATTTGAATAATCTAAATTATATATTAATTTTATTATTTATCATTAATTTTTGTTTTTACAAAGTAGTAGACAGAAAAAGTTTCTCTAATGTGTGTTTTGAAAGAAACTATAAATGATGAAGAGCAAGTACTAAATTTTGATGTGTAGAGATTTTCCTTAATCAAAGTTAAACGAAGAAACTGAAACTCATAATCTTATTTCTTGAATGAGAAGAATACAACTTACATGATATATAGGAATTTCTCAAAATTAATTAATCCACCAAATCTGAAAAGATAACAATAATAAATCTCAGTATAAATATACAAATTTGTCTTATGTACATGATAACTTTGTCAACTCCCAATGATTTTATTTGGCCTATGGGTATTGATCCTGAGTTGTCCCTATGTAGTATATAGGATTTATTTAGCCAGTAATAAATTTGCTTTTTTGGAAATAATTATATTTCCCAACATTTTCATCACAACTTTCGAACGTACATCGTATGCCTAAGTAAGTATTTTTCTATGCATATTAATTATTTCAAAATTGAACTTGATCATTCTGTTATGACAACTAAATCCAAATGCTATGAACGTTGATATTTTTTATGCATATTAATTATTTCAACAATAAACTTCATCATCTTGTTATGACAACTTATGGCTCATAAATCATAATATTGACATTTAATATTTAAAGGAGGCATTCCAAATGAGATTGGTGATCTTCAACAGCTACATACAATATATCTTGGAAGTAACCAACTTTCAAGCTCTATACCAACCTCTATATTTAATAGTTCAGTGCGACAATACATTGAACTTCACAGAAACAATTTATCTGGGAGCCTCCCAACAAATTTGTGTCATGGGCTTCCAAAACTTGAAAGATTCTATGTCCATGAAAATGATTTGTCTGGTGAGATACCCTCCATATGGCATCAATGCAAGGAATTGGTAGATTTAGAGTTGGGTGATAACATATTCAATTTGGGAACCATTCCACGTGATATTGGAAATTTGACCAACCTCCAGCGGCTATATCTGGCCAACAACAATTTAGAAGGTGAGAATTTTACTTAGATAACCGTTAATTTTAGACCATTTGTGGGTTTTTGATTTTTTTTAATTCTCTTTAACCAAAAATCATTTTAAAATGATATTTTAGTTTTTAGTTTTTTAGTCAATTTAAAAAGCGGGAAGACGCTTGCCAAAACTTTTCGTCATAGTGATTAAAAATCCTTAAAAAGAGAAATAAAATAATTTAAATCATTAAAAAATAGGGAGCCTGTAAAAATCGGTGAAGAAAATTATTTTAAATAAGCTAAGTATAGATAAATCAATTACAAATTATAATATAGAAATTAAATGAAAATTTTGAATGCTACTCAATAAACACTGGTTGAAGCATATTTGAATTCAAACTGGTTTGATGAAAAAAGGAAAAAAAAAAAAAGCTCATGCCGACGAACAACAATACGAAATGATTTAAGTAGTTAGACAAATAAATGAATTGCATTGTTTTCATTCAATTATTGTTTGAAGTGAATTGTTCTGTACAATTGTGTGTGAAATTAAATTAAGCTTTTCAAATTAATTAAAAATGTTAACATTATTCTTGTCATTGTGGTCCACTTCCCCCAACCAATATACTCTTTTTGAGGCATATTTAACTTAAATGATTCCACTGGGCCTCAAAATTATCTTGGAAGTCTCATTTCTAATTATTTTTTTTTTTGTGATTTTTCTTGCATTTATGGGACTTTCTGGATTCATAATTATACTAACTAGCATGAAATTTTCAAAAATTACACTCTTGACTTTACATATGTAGCAATTCCTGTGAGTCTTAAAATAATTTATAAGCCATTTGTAGCTTAAAATGTTCTTTGGATCCATTTCCAATATTCTTTATAATTTTATAATATTTATTTACACTTTAGATTCTAAATTTTCAATAATTATAGTTGGTCCTCACATACTTTTCATCTTCCATTTTGATCTAAGGACTTTCATTCCTTACTTTTAAGTTCCTATTTCCTTTCATTGTTGCCCTTGGAATTTTCCTAGAGTCTCTAAAGATATCTATGCTTTAGCCCCAAAATAACTAAAATTAGGCTTTGCCTTTTCGTCATTTCGTTCATACAATGGGACTTATATTTATATATACATATATATATATATTGTGATTATAATCCCAAAGTAAAAGAAATATAAGATTATGAATGGATCGGACCACTTGATATTTCTTAACATCATCTATACTTTGATAACAATAATTTGCCTAAAAATCATTCAAGGGGGATTGAAATTTGATAAACCGCCAAGTCCTATCTCTTGACAACAACAATGTACAAGGTTAGAATTTTAATTATATATATGATCCATGTGTGCGTTTTGGTTTTTGTCTCGATTGAAAATGAATTTTAAAATGATATTTTGCTTTTATTTTTAAGCAACTGTTAAAAACTTGCAAAAACATTTGCATTCATAGTCAAAATCTGTAAAAAGAAAAATAAGATGATTTTGGATAATTAAAAAGACTTTATGGCCAATCAATATTTGATGTGGCATAGTAATTATGTAATTAAGAATTTGGGTTGATAGTAATTAAATATCTTTAAAAAGAGAAATAAAATAATTTTGGATCATTAGATAATAGGAAGCTAGCCAGTTATAATTGGGTGAAGTTACAATTGGGTGAATTGCACAGTTATAATTCATTCATGTTTAAAATGAAATTGTTCTTTACAATGTGAAATTAAATTAATCTTTTCAAATTAAAATTTTTCAAATAATAGTTTCTTAATAATTATTTAGTAATTATGCGTAATGTCAACCTTAACAGACCACTTTTTAATTAAAATGTCAACATTAGTTTTTTCATTGATTCAGGTGATTTTGCTTCTTTCTAATACTTTTAAGGTGAAATGAAACTAAAAAAACCTTTGGAACAATATTACTCTTGAACTAAAACTTTTGAAGTAAATTTCAAAATTTATTTGGTTAAACTTAGGGATAAAACATATATCAAGTTACTTATCCTTGTGATCCACTTCCCCAATCAATTAGTGAAACGTGTATATTTCTTAACACTTCGTCAAGAATGTACATTAACTTTTCGGCATG
>QFDD01003017.1:0-21779 GCA_006871305.1 Vachellia collinsii | reverse complement strand
GTATTTTTACCCAGTAGATAATTTCATAATCTTCATTTAGAGATTTGAACCACTCAATTTCAATTTTTCTAGAATAAGTTATGAATTTTCAAAGTTGGCCTAAAAATCTGAATTTTTGCCAAATGAATAGTGACTTTTGGCTAACTTTGGAATTTCATTACTTTGCTCCATTTTAACCTTGGAAAGCATTAGAGAGGTTCAATAGTGGTCTCTAATGAAGTTAGAGAGGTGAAAAGTGAGGTGTTACATTGTTTGGTATCAGAGCGCGGTTCTGGCATGGTTTTAAACCGTGTTATGTTTGCTTGTTTATAAGTGTGACTTATCTGTGTTGAATATGTATTGGACTGTTCTTGAATGATGTGGATATGAATAACTAAGGGTATGAGCAGAAACAGATGAGTCAGAAAAGTATTGAGGTGACTCAACCTTATAGACATGGATCCGGGTACAGTACGGCCACTTCAGAAGTTAGTTTGCACTCTGAGCCTTCTGTGAACCAGGGAGATATAGTAATGGCTGAACAAGAGCAGTTAAATCCTGTGGAGGAGCCAGTACCCTGGAGGCAGCTTCCTTTAAGGAAGAGGATTTTGCACGATCGGTATTTGAGGCAGCTCTTGAATGAGCCTAATTTTAGTGACGAAGAGGATCCAGAGATGGAAGAGAACCCTAAATATACTCCATCTGAATCTGAGTCCAATTTATTAGCAACATCTAGAGGTTCGAATGAATGGCAAAAACAGGTAGAGGATTCAACGTATGACTATAAATCTCTGGAATTCATTAGTTTTCAAATATCCATGCATTCATGGTCCAACTTATTAATAGTGACACTAAATCTGAATTTGCAATGCCATTCACGGCAAACTGTATATCTAACACCAGTTTTATATGCTTAACTTGATCTTGAAAAATTACAAATGAAAATCACTGGGACTTTGTTAGCCTAAAATCATAAACACAAACATAGACCTAAGAGCTAGTAATGTTGCAAATCCAATGAGCTAACTAAGACGAGTGTTTGTTTACTTTGGCATCATTTATGCATCAAGAACTCTAGCTCCATTGGAATATCTTGCATTGATCCACAATAATTTAGTACACAAGCTAAAATTGCTTTATAATATTGTTAGAACCCCAATTGTTGGCCAAACTTGCACAAGGAAGCATAGGACTTTGCAAGCATAAGGAAATAATGGTTTATGAGATTCCCAGGTTGACTTGGCTAGTTCCTACTATTTTGGAGATAGGGGTTATTTTAGAGAGTAAGCTATAAAATTTAGCATTGTCTCCTGTTATGGGATTTTGGGGAGTGTGCAATGTATTTTTTGGTCTATTTAAACCATGGCCTCTAGCTGGGAGAGAAAGGCCATAATTTTGTATTAGAGTGTTGAGGGAGGGTGCTAGTTTTCCAGATCCTTTAGGCTGTGAAAGTGTTTTCACAATGGCTGTGGAAGTTATCTCACAGATCAAGGTTGTGGGAGTTATCTCCTAGAGTGTATTTTGAGTATTAATAATAATTTTCTTGCTGTTCTCACTAATAGATTAGTTGGTTTACAACAAATATAAAAACTATTTGGCAAAAGTTTGCATGTAAATAAATGCAGCATACAGGCATGCATGGTTGAACAACTGCAAAGCAAAAGAAGCTTCAAATCACGCCCCCAATTGAATTAAACAAATCTCCAACATGAAACAAGCAGGGTATACATTATAATAAAGGTGTATAAAAGTCATCAACCATCTTTGACAGATTAAAATTGTACAGAAAATGATCTTTAGAAAACATACCAAAGTCAAATTTTCTGACCTCAAGACAACATTCACACCTCAAGAAGAGGGGATAAACAAGGCAACAAAATATTCATGCACACAAAAAGGCAGTTCCACAATAATCCAAACAAACAAAAGATAAATAGAGGAAGAATACCAGGGAAACTGAGATCAAGAAATTAATAATTCGTAAAACACAAGATACTTGCTAATTGAAAGAAATATAATGAAATACTTATCAAGAATCTTCATGGTAAGTGGTGCTGTACCTCCTAGACAAGAAGTAAAAGACCAGGTGACATTATTATGGTTTGAAAGACCCTCCGTATTGCTAGGCTTGGTACAGTCAAAGATCCACTTTTTCTAAATATTCATGTTTATCTTTGTATGTTTGCATGTAGAAAGGTAAAACTTTTAGAATCTGTAACCCCAATAACTATTTGTTAAATGAGATTATCATCGATTCAATTCTTAAAGTATAGGTAACCAACATGTTAATATTATACATTAGATGTTGAAGTGGGGCATTAATAATTGATAAATAATAATCAAAAGCCAATAATTTCTTGCATTTGAAGACTAAAATGCAGTTGATCAGCGTGTACATTTTTAACAAGACATGCTAACTAAATATGTAACATTCATCCTATTGGCAGTTCAGCAAACTATAATTTGTTGATCTGAAACCAATTTTCAGCAGCGAACAGATGACCAGTCACAATCTACAACTTATATTTAAATGGGGAAGAATACATGTCCTCTATCCATTATATTTATGCTAAATCAACAACAAAAGATAAATTAGTGTTTCACCTTAGAAAAAGAAATGTTATTAAGTGATCAAATTCGTAATCACATATGTTCGATAATTATCAGCATCTTATACCATACATGAAATTTTAACTGATATCACATTGATTTTTTTACTCTAAGGAAATATTGAGAGGGCATATTTGGTCTCAACTCTCAAGCATGTTATGTATTTTAACTGTGAAAAGGGTTCATAATATGATCTCACTATCTTCATAAGCATCAAAACAGGTTAAACCTTCAGAAGCCACAAAAAATAAAAGAAACATCAATTGAACATACAGCTAAAAGATCATCTTATTTTCAAAGTCTAGATATAAACATTAAGATCAAGATCAAGAGCTACAAGAGAAGAATGCTAACCCATAGGCCTCGTAAAGTATTTATTTTTCAATACATAGGCTTTGCAGTAGAACCAAAACTAGGAATATAATAGAGCACAACATATTTTAAAATTAGTGGAAAGACTTTTATCAGTCATTACATATACAGTAAAAAGGAAGACAATGTTCTAACCATTAAGAGAGAAGACTTGGAAATGAGCTAAACAACATACCTTAGCAAGGAACTTTTCTTCTAAATCCATTCACAAAAGCTAAACACTAAGCTGAAGGGCCCTTTTCTGATCAAAGAAGAGAAATAATATCAGAAGTGTGTCATTACCCGAAAGATCAATGTGGTCTCTTGAGAATTATTATAACCTTGCTTGATTTCTAAGGAACATAATAAGTAAATTAGTAAGAAGAATTGAATAATTATACTGCAAAGAAGAAGAAACTCTTTAACCAATTTTAAGAGTTACTAGCTTGAATAATAAATAAGGATCCTAAAACCAAACAATAAATATCCTTAGTGTTAAAGCTGAACATCTGTTTAGGATTGTCTACTACATTTTTGCCATATAAAAAGATAATTTTTTTCATGGGTGCCATAGCAATCCACTCTAATACCAGAATGTGGTTGACAAACTGAACATAATAGGTCAGAGGGGTTAGCATATGACCACAATGTGGATAGAAAAATTAACAAAATTTATTCTAACTAGATTGCAACCACAGATTCATCAAAACTTTCAAACAAATCATACTCCCCCACAAAAATCATTTCTTCCCTTTTAACAGCCTACAATGTCTCATCCACAATATCTAAATTGTTAAGAAAAACGTTAAAACAGAGTACAGAATCATCCACACTAGAAGGGGAAAAATTGAAGAAGAAAATTATGCCTTTTTATATAAATGAAAATTATAAAATGGAAAATAATGTAATATACAGAAACATACAGCAAATGAAACATAGAGAGATGACTGGAACCAGAATAAAATGGAAAATATCATTATGTGTCGTTTTTCCTATATGCATTGTGCACATTAACAAGAATGGAATCAAGGAAGCTTTCAGAAAGCATATATAAACCATGTCGATACAAAAAATAAACGAGAATAAAAGCTCAAATTTTTACAAAATTATCAATGGAAAAGATGCTTAATTTGATAATAGAAAACAAAGCAGGAATATAAACAAAGCCAAGAAAAAGAAGGATGAATCTGCGTAGAAAAAGAGTAAAAAATACGAAAAAAGAATAAGTATTTTTCAGTAAAGCAAAGAAGAAGTAGAGAAAAGGATTTGCAGGGAGCACCTGAAGCGAATGATGATGAATCAAGTGTTTTTGCAGAGCAAAGCTAAGAAATTTGCTCCGAAAGAGCATGAATCCAAACAGGAAATTCATCCTTGTCACTTGGTTCAAAGAGGAAGAGAGAGGAACTTGTACGAGTCGTTCACGTTTTGCAGAGGCGAGAGAGCTGAAGGCAAATCACGCGCAGATGGGGTGCGTGAGAGAACTTGTGTAAGTTTGAGAGCCAAGGTTTGGCTTTTTTCCTTTCAATACTGTAAATAGTTAAAAGAATTATCTATATACTACATTTCAGAAAAAATTTATCTATATACTACACTTTCTTTAAACTCGTTTATATGGTGAATGAGTTTGAGGAAAACTTTATCAAATTTTGATATATTAATTTTTTTAAAAATCCTTTTGGAACTCGTTCACCAAGTGAAAGAGTTCCAAAAAATTTAATAATTTTTTAATAAAAATTATTAAAAACGGAAAAAATAATTTTGAATAATTTTATTTAAAAAATTATTCAATTATTTTTTCCTATTTTTTAATTTATTTTGTTTTTATATTTGTTTGATAATATTTAGGTAAAAAGATAGGTATGAAAAACGAAAGGTAGTGCATTAGAATTTCTCTCTTCTCTCTCTTTTTTAAATTACAAAAGGCAAGTGAATAAATTTGAAATTGAAAATAATTTCCGTGTTGATTCAATATCCCCTTCCTTCCTTATCAGATTTTCAACAACCTTATCACTTTTGAAGAAGCTTCAATGTCCCCTTCCTCTCACCTCTCTCCCTAATAATAATAAATGAGATGATTAGATAATAAATGTATACGAAGAGAGGAAGGGGAAACTGAAGTTAGTTCAAGAGTATTAAGGTTGTTGAAGATCTGATAAGGGAGGAAGGGGATATTAAATCAACGTGAAAATTATTTTTCAATTTAAAATTTATTCATTTGCCTTTTGTAATTTAAAAAAGACAGAGAAGAGAGAAATTGTAAATGCACTGCATTTCGTTTTTCATACATATCTTTTTACCTAAATATTATCAAACAAATATAAAAACAAAATAAATATGAAAAATTAGTTTTTTTCATTTTTTAATATTTTTTATTAACAAATTATTAAAATTTTAAAAAACAATTGTCTTGATAAAGTTTTCCTCAAATTCATTCACCACGTGAACGAGTTTAAGGAAAGTGTAGTATATGGGTAAATATTTTTTGAAGTGTAGCATATAGGTAATTTTTTTTACTATTAACCGTACCGAAGGAAAAAAGCCTCCAAGATTTGGTTATGTCTAGCACCTTTTAGCACCCTCCCTCTTTTTTTTTTAAATTAAAAAGTAAGTTAGGCTTGGATAAGAGAATGTTTGGATTAGCTTTTGGAGAATAGCTTCTGTCTCAGTTTACATAAAAAATATTTTGGAGGATAGCTTCAAAAAAGTTAGAAAGGATAGCTTTTAGAAAACCATGGTTTCCACCCCCAAACCATGGTTTTGAAGGTTAAAGGCTATTTTGGAGAATCTTAGTGCATGTTTGGGAAAGCTTCAAAACCATGGTTTTAAAAAAACTATTGACAGACATGTTTTGAAAATGCAGAATAGCTTTTGGGCTCGAAACCATGGTTTCAAAAATGATAGATGTTTAACTCAGATTCTTCATAATAGCTTTTAACCCTTAAAACCATGGTTTGGGGGTGGAAACCATGGTTTTTCAAAAGCTATTCTTTCCATTTTTTTCCAGAAGCTATTCTCCAAAAGCTAATCCAAACATGCTTATATGTTTGTCTACCACTTTTTGAAACCATGGTTTTGGGCCTAGAAGCTATTCTGTATTTTCAAGACATGTTTGTTAACAGTTTTTTTAAAATCATGGTTTTCCTAGTTTCCAAAACATGCACTTAAGAAGGGCTACTATCTAAACAGGGGTGTTAGATCCTCTTACAAAAGATTTATCCAAAAGGAGATGACTCCTTGGTGAAATGTCTAAAAGAAGCTGTATCTAGGAGCTATCTAGACTAGTTTCTTTTGTTAGGGTACCGCATACAGTAAGCTTTTCCTAGGTACGTGATATAACCACACATCCGAACTTCCATATAATAGGTGACGAGTTACTTCAACTTTATTGCACAACTGGTGGACAAGTTCTCGATCTCTAAGTAAAATGGTAACTGCTTATGAAGAATCTGAAAAGATTTGGTGATGGTTAGTACCCTCCCTCTATCTAACCAACCGACTATGTTTTAAATATCTTGAATGGACATAATCACCCCTACTAAGTAAATAAGTTCATGCTAGTTTTAAGGACTTAACATAACTATAAAAAAAAAAAATCAACAACTTTCTTAAGAGAACATATATTACAATGCAATGAGTAAACTTGTACATTTACTTATAAAATATTGGGTTAATGTACATTTTTGTTGAGATAATGTTTTGATGATGACAAATATGCTTTTACAGGAATTATGATTTAGTACTTTTCAAAATAAAATGTTTTTCACAAGCACTCTCTGTGTCACTCAAGTATTGGTGAAAGTGTTGACAACACTCAAGTATTGAGTTTCAATACTCGAGTATCATTGAACAAAATTAATTTACAAAACTCAACACTTTCAATGGAACTCGAGTATTAGTGAAAGTACTGACAATACTCGAGTATTAAATTTTAATACTCGAGTGTCGTGGAGAAAAACTAATTTCAAAACATAACACTTTCAAAAACACTTGAATACTAATGAAAGTATTGTCAATACTCGAGTACTACACAACAATACTCGAGTATCGAGCTGCAACAATACTTTTGAACTTCAATACTTTCTCTAGAAACTCGAGTACTTATAAGAGTGTTGATAATACTTGAGTATTATGAAACAATACTCGAGTATTGAGCTCAAAACTTTCTTTATAAACTTTATACTTCAAAGAATACTCAAAGATCAAAGGAAGTGCTTGCTCTAACTTTTCAGGAACTCACAATACTTGAGTATGGGTTCATAGAACTCGAGTATCGAGAGTCAAGCAAGCAATTACCTTGAGAAGAACTCATTAAAACTCGAGTTTCATTCCTAATACTCAAGTAGTAACAACACTTTTGTGCATACTCGAGAACAATTGCCTTGAAAATTCCTTTATTTAAAATATTATATTTCTAGGAGAGAAACTCAAGGTTGTAAACCTTGAAAGGGTTGGTTAGATTACAAAGAAAAAGGGGGAGTGTGATCCTCTGTCTAGTTGAAAGAGAGAAGAGGAGAATTTGATTTTCAGGCTGTAAAGGCACGAAAAGCCTATTATATTGTTCTTAGTGGATTTGAAAAGCTCAAAGGTGTCTGACGACAGGACGTAGGTTAAGAGGACCAAACCAGTATAAATCTTTGTGTCATTCTCTCTACTCAAGGAATTATATTAACTCGATGACCTTCGTGGCTGGCTCCCTCTCAAGAATGGCCTTCACTTTGGCCGGATCCATGCGAAGTTTGCCCTTGCCAATTATGTGTTCCAAGAATGACACTTCTTCTTGGGTGAAGGAACATTTCTCCTTCTTGATATAAAGCTCATTGTCCCTCAATGCGGAGAACACTTGTCGCAAGTGTTCCACATGCTCTTCCAAGGTCTTGTTGTACATGACAATGTCATCAAGATAAACTACCACAAAACGATCGAGGTAAGGAGCAAGTATTATGTTAATGAGAGTGCAAAATGTGGCCAGTGCATTTGTGTGACCAAAGGGCATGACAAGAAACTCATATGATCCATAGCATGTGACACATGCTGTCTTTGGCTCATCCCCTTCAGCTATGATGTCCCCTTCCTCAAGTCAAGGTTGGTGAAGAACCTTGCATCTCCAAGTTAATCAAAGAGATCATCAATACGAGGGATGGGATACTTATTCTTGATGGTGATCTTGTTCAAGGCACAATAGTCTATGCATAGATGAAGAGAACCATCATGCTTCCTTTGAAATAAGACTGACGCACCATAAGGCGAATTTGAGGGATGGATGTATCCTGCATCAATCAGTTCCTTCAACTGTCTCTGTAGCTCTTCTAGCTTTGGAGGTACCATATGATAGGGATTGAATGCGAGCGATTTGGACCTTGGTTCTAACTCGATTGCATGATCAACCTCTCTCTTTGGAGGGGAGTTTCTTTGGCAACTTGGTTGGCATGATGTCCTTGAAATCATTAAGGACTTCTTGAACTACCTTAGGGATTTCAACATTCTTGACCACTTCATCCATCTTCAGTGTGGCCAAGTAGGTGGTCTCCTGTTTCTTGAGACCCTTGGAGAATTGAAGGGTAGAGATCATGTGCCCCTCATCAAGCTGTCCTTTGAGCGGCACATAATGTCATCACTTACCTTCTCCAATGTACATGGCATCGGAGTAGGACTTGACTGTGATCTTGTTCTTGTCAATGAAGTCTATCCCGAGATAGAACTTCTTGTCATCTAGAGGAGTGACAATGATGTCCGCTATTCCCTTCCATTCCTTGATTTGGACAGGAGTGTCTTGAGCAACTCCATAGATGGGGACGCTTCATGCGTTCACCCCCTTGACATAGCCTTCCTTCTTGGTATAGGAAAGGCCGATGTCATCTACGATCTCCTTAGCCATGTAGACAAAGTCAGCCCCAGTGTCTATCATGGTTGACAAGGGTTGATTGTTAATGTGGACCTGCATGTAGGCCTTTCCCCGGTGAGGCTTCTCATTCTTCATCTCCAGGGAACTTATGCAGGTCATAAAGGCAAGGTTTGACTCCTCCTTCCTCTCATTGTCCATGATGAGGGAAGCGAGCTTTCCCTTCTTCAGGCACTTAAAGACCTGATGTGGACCATTGCAAAGGAAGCACGATACCTTCCTTGGAGGGTCTTCCTTTGTGGCTTGTCCCTTTTGGAAGTGGCTCGGCTTGTCCTTCTTAGGTGGATATTCACAATCTCCCCAACCTTCACAGCTGTGGTTTCCCTTCTTGACAGGGCCCTTAGATGACTCCTTCTTGTATTCCACCAAGGACTCTGCAAGATGCAAGATCTTAAACCCCTTGCCTCTTGAGTTCTGTCTTAGCCCAACCACACAATCCATCAAGGAAAGTGAAGAGAGCATCTTTCTCGCTCATGTATGATATCTTTAGAAGCAACTCTTGGAATTCTTAGACATACTCCCAAATATGTCCTTTCTTGTGTTGGAATCGATGAAGCTTGGCCCTTGCTTCGTTTTCAACATCCTCAGGGTAGAATTGCCTCTTTAGTCCTCCCTTGAACTCATCCCATATCTAGATGGGTTTGGATCCCTTCTTGACGTCATCACACCTGCAACGTCACCATACAAGAGCAATGTCTTTAAAGAAGAGGGATGCGTGACTTACCTTATGGCATTCCTCCATGATCCCCATTGCTCCAAAGTAAGCCTCCAGTCCCCAAAGGAAGTTGTGAATCTCCCTTGCATTCCTTGCCCCGCCAAAGATCGAAGGTTTGGGGACAATGGCCTTTGAAGACGAAGGCACTTGGCTAGTCCCTGTGTTGGCCACCGCGGCCATGCAAGTCTTCACTTGCGTGACAAGCTCCTCCACTTGTGCTCGTAGCGTAGCATTTTCCCCTTTCTGTGCCTAGAGTTCAGCCTTAAGGGCCTCCACTTCTTCGGACCACCCTTTTGCAACTGCTTGGAGAGCGTCTTGCATCTCAGCCCTTAGCTCGTCGTCATCCTCCTTGGACTCGAGCCCTTCGATGCCTTGGACAGCTCACCAACTTTCTAACCCAAGTCAGTCATGGTAGCTTCCACCAAAGCCACCTTCTCCTCTAAGGCAATCACCATCTCCTTGTTGGCCTTTTCCTTGCTACTCTTCTTTCCAGTACCCTATTGGGAAGGGGCAGCTTCGATTACAGATGAGGCCATCTCTTTCTCTCAAATAGGAACCTGGCTTCAATACCAACTGTCACGGGCTTAGTGATTTACTTGATGTAAGCACCGGCCTAGCAATCTTTACCGGACCTCGGACTTGAAACCTGCTAGTAAGCTAACCAAGTCATGACTTAGTTGGAAAACTAAGGAAAGACTAGAGAGAGAAACTAGAGAGAATGAGTATGGGAGAAGGCTTCTCTTATTGCTTGGAGAATGCTGGAATGGTTGATTACAAATGAACCTTTTGACGGGTACTTATACTATTCTACTTCCTCAATGGGTAGTGGAGATCTATTCGATCTAACGGTCTATATCGACCTTCCAGAATCCTCTCCTAAATTATCTAGATATTTACAAATGTGAAGAAATGTATAGAAAAGTATGGAGAACTCTAGAACATCCTAGAGTGCTCATGCATTTACAAGGCAATTCTAGAGAGTTCTAGGGACCTCTAGAGATTACTGCGACTTTGTCACGGGCCATTACCCTCTCCCCAAAAGATGCACTGAGTGGGGTGTGCAGCGCCCACGCTTATATGCCAGGATCGTTCCCATTGCCTATACGATGTGGAACTTCAAGAACGTCACTCATGACACGGATCACTAGTTGGAGGTCAAAAGGGAATATGTTTGTGTAAGTAGTTGGCAAATGGACTTTTATTTTCCTCCAATCAATAATGTAATCAAACAAGAATATATTGTTATAAAAATAAATGAAAATGAAAATATAATTAAAAATTTTAAAAATGTATTATTATAAAATTAATGTAAAATAATAATATTTGATTATAAATAAAATATATTTTCAAAAAATAAATAAAAATATTATTTATATTGTACAAAAAATTAATTAAAAATAAATATTATATAAATATAATTAAAAAATTGTATTATAAAAGTTAATTAAAATTTTATAAAATTAAATAGTGATTTACTATGTAAATATATTATTTTAAGTACTAGAATAACCTTAACCTTGTGGATTTATTTAGAGGTCCAACTTTTTAAGGTTTTGCAAAACTTGTTAAACCAAAGTGATTAATGAGAAAAAATTTAAATCAGTAAATGGTTTACATTTTCCAACAAATTTTAATTTATATAATATATTGATTTTAGAATATCTTTTGTATTTCTTTCAATAAAATATTTTTATTAGATTCCGGCAAGCAGATGAATTTGGTAAGAAAATTAAATTTTAAAAGTGACCCTAGAGTATATAAAATAAAGGAGATAGAGAAGTGGATAAAAGTCAAATAGATGCTATCTTGAACCTATTTATAAGAAATACTTTCTTCGGGTGCTTAGTATAAGCACATAATTACTTTACATAAATTAATGGAATTAGTCAAAATTAATTCTTGGATTAAGATGTATCCAGTGCCCTAAAATATTTTTGCAGGTGCATCCATTGCACCATAAAGTAATTTTTTTGCCTTGATGTTGAATGCACAAAAAAAAAGCTTGAAGGTTCTCGACGAAAATTAAAAAGTATACTTGAGCGTGCTGAATACACAAGAAAATTCTTCAAGTGTTTGACACACCATGAACAAATGCTTGAGCGTGCTGAATGCATCGGAAAAAAATACTTAGAATGCACCATGCATCTTAACCCTTAATTCTTTCCCTTAAAATATCAAAATTACCCTAATAAGTCAAGAGCTAATAATATGATTTATTATAAATAAGTCATTCTGTCTTGTAATTGTTTCCTACAAAAAAGTGATGAATTGATAATATGCTTTATTCATCACAGGACTAGTCCACAAACAATGGAATTTCTGTTTGTTTCCACAACGTTTATCAACAACCTGGAGCTAGTAATTATAACCCGTCTTCATAGAAATATTTAGATCATAGGATTCTTTTCTACCCTATAGGAAGAACTGTTCCAAACGTTTTAATATTTCACTCACTTCTCCTTCCTCCTTTCACTTTCAGTATTTCACCAGCCATGCACTTCCTTCCTCTGCCCTCCTTCGCCTTTCACTGCTTCACCAACTACGACACTTGACTTCTTCAATGACACACACATCAACATTCTCTCTCCACTCTCTTCTCAATGTCTACAAGTATTTGTAGTTCTTTCTTAATTGTTTTATATTTTGATTTTGCACATTTCATCAAGTTTGTGAAATTTTCTTGTTGAACCATGATTTACAATATAATGCAGGTTGATTGCTTTCTTGAATGGATTTTGGAATCCTTAGAGGAACAAACGGGCGTACAAAAAGCTTTACCGTTGCTTGGATCTTCGTGACAACAACATCGTGGCCATCAAGAAGATAGTCCTCGCAAAGGAAAATGATTAGACCTCGTTAATTGGATAGAAGAATCTCTTATCTACAAAGCTTGCAACATGATAACGTTGCCGAGTTTTGTTTGCTTCATTATTCTTACTAATAATGGTTTATGTTCACAACATGAGAGTACTCTTTACTCATAGTTCAAGATTTTAAGTTTGTTGGTTATTGATGAGAGCTTACCAGTTTATAATAATCCCCCCGTGGTATGGAGCGACGGTTTTGGCTCGTTTGATTATTTTCCGTTTGATATGCTGTGTCTCATGGATCGAACAAATCATCTGAACACCCACTACTAAGGAAGGTGAGTTCATCTTGTGGCTGAACATGTTTCCTTCTTATACATAGACAAATACTCCCCATGTACGAGCGAAAACAATTTTTTTGGGTCATATTTATTAGTAAATTCATGAATTTTTTTTCATATTAATGTAAAACTTAACCCTTTATTTTTATTGTGTTGACTTTATTTTGATGCCTATAATGTACTCCCTCTGACCCATATTATATGTCATTTCTAGAAGAATGACTTTGTCTATAATATAAGTCACTTGCAAGATAATTAATGCTAATTTTTCAATCATATCCCTTTAATTAATGATTCAATGTGCTTCAATGTGCTTCAATGTAATTTTCTCTTTCCTTCAAAGTCTCATTTAATAATAATAAAATTGGAAAAATGTTTCAATTTAAGACAAATTTAATAAGCCAAATATCATTTCTTGTTTATGATGAAATGGTTAAAATGAGTAATATTGATAATGTAGGGATTATATTAAATATATACAGATAAAGTTGGAAATGTGTTGAATTTTAAGTCAATGTTAGAGAAATTTTACCCATGGCCAATTATATATATTCTATGTAAGAATATAATGTATGGTTAAAGTTGTTGAATATGATAGGAAATGTAAATGGTTATAAGGAAATATTATTTAGAGGATAAAATTTGATGTTTGTAGTTCCAAGTGGTGTTCAAATTTCAATGAAATTGCGTGCAGTTTGGTTATTGGGCAATAGAGTCCATAGTTATTGATTTACCATTAAATGTTAACTTTTTTTGTTAAACCCACTACAAAAAAAATATGAAATTAGTCACAGAATTACCGACAAAATTTTGATTTGCCATAAAATTTGCTATAGAATGAATTACCGATGGAATTTCTGATAGAATTCATTCCTTTGCTAATTACACCGTCACAAGTTAGTTACCAATGAAATTTTGATTCCATTTCAAATTACCGACGGAATATTCCATAGGAAATTTTGCCATGAAATATTATGTCGAAAATTTGCCACGGAAACTTCCGTGGAAAATTTCTTTTTTTTAATAAATAAAAATATCACGTATCACCTTCACAAGCCGCCACCTCACAACCAGACCCCCGCCACGTGTCGCCACCTGATAAATTCGCAATTTTGCCTCCTCCAGGATTAAAACCCTCAACCACCTGTGCACGCGCATGATGCCTTGCCAGTTGAGCTACGACGACCTTGTGTATTCTAAACGCATATTTAAATATATATAATGTTCTATTGCATAATAAATTAGTTACATTTATAATTATTTACACACACATATATTTAATATATATAATATTATTAAAAACTAAAAATAAATTGAATGATTATTTTAATTTATGTGTTTATTATTTTACATATTTTCATTTTATTTTATATAGAATATATTATTGATTGGAAAATAATATATATATTTATACGATTATTAATTTCATAATTTTATTATTTTTAAAAATAATGATTTTAATATATAATTATTACAAATAAAATAAATATTATTTCTAATATTTCCATATTTAACAGTCATTTTAATTAAAATTTAATAATAAAAAATAATAGAATAAATAAGAATAATAAATAAGAAATTTAAATTAGAAATTAATAATTAATTATAATTATTAAAATTAATTATTAATAATTAAATTTGTCACGGAATTAGCCATAGAAAAATATTCCGTAGCTAATTCCCTGGAAAAATTAGCCACAGAAAATTTTTGTCTGAAATTTTTTTCCGTGGCTAATTTTGCCTCCAAAAATTTTCATCGAAAATTGCCACAGAATATTTTTTCCATGGAAAAAATTCTATGGCTAATTCTGTCGGAAATTCAATGTTTTTTTGTAGTGACCATTAAATGTTAACTTTGTTGTAACATGGTGTTAGGGCCAGTTCTATAGATACATTGTATTGATGGTGATTAGGATGTGATACCTTTCATAAATGCAATGAAGTGAAATCTAAGCACGCATCACGCGGAGGAATAATTTGGTCAGGATGAAGTGGACCAACATTATTTGCAGAAATTAGAACTCAATTTTCAATTTCTATTTCATTTGTGATTACCATTAATAGAAATCAAGGAAAATCATTGAAGTATGTGGGTTTATATCTTCCAAAGTTGATGTTGACACTTGGCCAAATATATGTTGCCTTTTCAAGGGTTAAAAGCATTGAAGGTTTTAAAATTCTTGTCCTTGATGATGCAATAGAAGGTAGGCAAAGAACTATTAATGTTGTATATAAGGAAGTGTTCCATAATTTGAAATCTCAAAGTTGATCAACTGTTGTAAAATGCTGAGGAGCCATGCAATATGAATTATTTGTTTTAAGGTACAATTAATGTACAACAATTATGTTGATATTTTATATTGTTTTTTTGGGGTTTAAAGAGATGGTAGTCAATGCTCCCCACACAACACGCAAGGGAGTATGTGCTAGTTATATTAATAGATCAATCAAACAACGTAAACTATAGAATTCATCATGATTAGATGTAATCCCCTGTCATGTAATTGAACCAATCATAAAAGGTGTTTTTTTCTATGATGTAATCAACTAGTACATGATCTCTCTCTCTCTCTCTCACACACACACACACACACTAGTGCAATTTTACATTTAATGCAATAAAAGTGGGGCAATCTTATTCCAACATAAGACATTAGACAATCCCAACTACTATTATCTCCACTTGAGAACTAGATATTTGGTTTATTTAAATAATGTCACATAATATATAAAATGTAACCTGTATCACAATTTAAATAAAAAAAGCTTCCATTTGCCCATGTACTCTCTCCTCTTAAACTTGGGTTGAAGTGCAAAAATATGGTCTAATTATCCATTTTGATTAATAATATAAACTAATTTTTCAATGTGATTTAGTGAGTGTTTGGATTAACTTATTTTAAGTTCTTTTACACAATTTTAGGTAAGTATGTAAGAGGAGTTTTATCTCGATTTACATGAAAGTATTTTTTAAATGTTTTTTTGGAGGTTTCTCAAACAAACACTTACGGTATATAGAGTAAGTATGTGGGAGGAATTTTATTTCGATTTGAACAAATGTCCAACAAGCTTATAAACTTTCACCAAAAGTATGTCCAACAGCATATACTTTTTAAAAGTTGCAAAAATACTTGTTTCAAGATGGGAGTAAAAATGTCAATGCAATTAAATATAATGAAACACTTTTACTTTGTATGCTATATTCCACACTATTTCTGTTGGGTCCAACAGTATTTCTACAAATGTATTGATGTTATGTTATATTTTACTGCCCTTATTTTACTCGCATTTTAAATAGTTATGGTATTTTTATACCTTTAAAAAGCAGACTTTGTTGGATGTAGCTTTGACAAGAATCTCATAATTATTTTTACATATTAATCTTATGAAAAAGTTAATAATATAATGTATAAGTTCCTTAAAAAAATTCTCTTTTTATCCAATAAATTAGAAGATCACACGAGTATATATAATTAGGAATAAATGAATTCCCAATAGGAGTATAAAAGTGAGCATAAATGAAATTTGCAAGAAAGTTAGTTCCTTTTGGCTTAAAAAAAAAAGCCTCACCGGTTGCTATTCAATTACTAATCTTTCTCTCTCATACTAATTGTTTTATCTCTATCACCTTCCTTTCTTATATTCCCATCTGGCCATTTTTGTTTTCTAGTAATTGTCCAATGTCCTTTCTTCTCTCTAAATGTCAAACAATAGAATCAATGAAATCTAGTTTAGAGATATGCTAGCAATTAATGCAAGCCTTAGGAGAGATCACATATCCAAACCTTATTTTTTTTAATATTATTCTACCCTTAAAAGCAATTATCTAATCTCAACTCAAACCCTTAACCCTCAAATGACATGTCAAAAAGTCCTTACTTCTATACAAGTAGTGCATTCCTTTGTGCTTCCTCTTGCTATCCATGAGTGTCTATCGTCGTCGTATCAGGTAGTTGTTGGGCCATGGAATGCGCTCCCATTCTCCCCTAGCTCCACCCATTTTCAGAGATAAGGATCGGATGCATTCTCAGGTATGTAATTGGACCTGAGTGTTCTTTCCATGAATTGTGAAAGCAGGAGGTGAATCATAGCCATCCATGAGCAATAGAAGCAACAGTGTAGGTAGGGTCTCTACCCTTCATCTATTGTCCACTTCAACCACGTTTGGCTCTGGTGGTTCCTTTCTTCCTTTCTCTTCCCTTCCAAATTCTTTCATCTCTATTTATTTCTTATCCACTCAAGTATTCAAACCATAAACCTTTCAAGATTTCTACTCCACCCATCATCAATTCAACCCTCTTATACTATTTACCTCTAAATTCAACCTCTAGACTAGGTTGATGATGCAAAACAACCTAGCCTATTTTGGTTGAGGTTCCACCCCTCTAGGGATTTGTCTTATCTCTCTCATTTTCTCCTCCCTCTTTCCTTTACTTCCTACCCTTTCTCTACTATGCTTCTTCTTCTTCTTTATCCTTGATCTCTCGTTGCTCTGATTCATGCTCAACCTCACATTGAATCATGGGGGAAGAAGAACAACCATCAATAACCATATATCATGCTATCTGACAATGAAAATGGAGAATTAAACTCTTCTTATTCTAACTTGTTTTTTACTTAGTTCCCACAAATTTACTTTCTTTTTTGATTTGCTTTATTGTTCATTGAGTGATTTCTGGAGAAACTTGTGAGGATAGACATGGAGGACCAGCATGAGCCATCGAATGAACTTGTTGCTATCAAGTTTTAATGATGGGTTCTTGTTACAATTTTTGGCTCATTTTGGTAATAATAGTGCTTAATTGAGAATGAGACTCTTTGTGTTTAAATCGCTTAGTTTTAGGGTAAAATTGTCATAATTAGTTATTCATTGCATTCAATTTATTTCTAGGATAATTGATACTTCAAACTATTGTTATTGATTTTAGAACACTCCACAAATATAACCAAAATTGAAGAATAAGGAATCGCAACATACTCATAAGCGAGAAAGCAGCTTAAGAAAAATTCACTACAACATACTACAATTTGGAAACAATTCCTACCCACTCATGAAAATTGATCCAAAATGAAACCCTAGTTAGGGTAAGTTTCATCCATTCACTAGACATAAAGCCATACCTAGCCTCCATCTTCACTCATACACATCTATACTCTCATATAACCATAACTTCATCCATTTTTGTTGTCACACACTAAAAGGGGAGCTCAGATATACATCTAGCTAAGATGCTTCACACCTTCATGAGTGGCTAGAAATTTCTCATCCTCTTGAAGGTATGGCTTGATTTCAATGAGATTAAGGGGGAGCAGCTTTATCCATGTTTTAGGTATAGATTTATCAAAATCTAGGTTTAGAGATTGTAATTTGTAGCTCAGATATTTGATTATAGTTGTAATTAATTTGGATTCTCTTTATCTGTAGTTAGACTAGTCCTTGTAGTGCACTTTAATATATGAAGTCTCATATGTTTATTCATTGCAATCATTATGTTTCTCTCTTGTTGGGCATAGTTGTGCTTGATTTTGAATTGATGTTGCTTGCATTGGATTTTTTTGCATTTATCAATCTCACTATACACAGTTTTTTTTAGTATGATTTAATGAAAAGGAGTTCATTGAATGAAATTCTAGACTCAATGATTTATTGAGGTTTTCATCAAGAAACTTAATAGATTTCTACTCAACCTAATCAATTTTGAACTTTGATAGGTTAAGTTCATTTTCAAGAGGAACTTTATATCATTCGTACACTTGTTTACCTTACTTGCATTTTCCAATCCCAAAAAAATCCAAAAAATTATATTTGCATATTTTATTTTCAATTCATTACTATGATTGAAAACCAAAACCCCCTCTTTTAAATTCAATTTTCATTTTATGATGCAAAGTTAACTTGGGTCCATTAGTTAAAGGCTCCAGTTAAGTGAACAATCCGGGGTTGCACTCTATAATGCAATCCTTGGATAAATTTTTGATTCCACTTGCAAGGGTATGTAACACCTTTCTTGGCTAACTTTATTACACATTTGAGACTTTAACTTAACCACTTGAGACCGTTACATAAGTTAGAATTAGTCAATTAGGTGAATCTTAAAACTCCCAACTTAGGTTACTATTCATTTGAAACTAAAAATTTTGGTCCAACTTCAAAAATTTACAACTAATTTTAGAAAAATTTTAACCAAGTGATTTAGGTCTCTAATGAAAGCTTGTCCAATCTCTTTTAGGGGAAAAATATTCTTTAGACCAAATTATTGCTCAATCAAAGCTTGGAAGAGTTGGAAAAATCACTTTCCATTTGGACAAATTTTGAAACTTCACCACAGCGAACTCTGAACTTCATTGCAACACACTTTTCTAACTAGAACAAAAACTGTTCTCTGACCATGTTCACTATGGCAAACTCCACAAGAACACTAAAAAATTCCCTCTCGGGTCTACTTTGTTGCCTTCATTTTTTCTGGTTTTTAGCATAACTTTGAAACTGTATAGCCTTTTGCACATGACTCCAAATTGGGAAAACTTGAAATTATTTTAAAGGCTATGACATGAACTACTCTCATGAAAAATTTCATGATATTTGGAGTTCATTTGCTCCATTTCATCCAAAATTTCCATTTATGCCACTAAATAGGGCATTGGACCGCCCTTATGGTTCAAATGCATGCTCTCTTCTCTTTTCTCTATACAAAGCACATCATGCACATATAATAAACATTCTTGGCACAAATTTACATCAGTTAGCACATATTTGCCAAAAAGTAGAGGTTTAGTCTACATTCCTCTAAAACCACATATACATGCTTTTCACCAGGGAAGCCACCACTTACTCTTGCACCTCCTTTCCCTTTCCTCTTGAGCTTGTGCTTTTGGTCTATCATTGGAAAGTGTGAGATTTTAAAGAAATCCTAATAGCAATTATCTCTAACTAACACATCAACATGCATTATTGTTAATATGAAAAATTAACATGCCATGAATCATCATCACACAACCTTACTCATGCTAATATCATTGCACAAAGCCAAGGCAAAAGCTCATCTATTAGCACAGCCACAAAGCATGCACACATCACAAACAAGGATTTACATGCTATATGGCTTCAACCATATCTCATACATAGTAAACAACAAACACAATACTCAAATGTAAGGCTTGGGACTAAGAATATGCACTTACATGAAAGGAGAATTTGAAAAATCACTTTGTCCCTATGTATAGAGATATTAGACCAAACCAAGAACATTGGGAAGGAATGAGCTTTTGATGATTTTAATGCTTCCATTGGATTTAAAATGCAAAATTGTATAGGGCAGAAGTGAGAGAATGATTTTGGAGGCATTAGAATCATTTTTTACAAGTTTAAAGGCATTAGGGCTCTTAGGGGTCAAGGGAAGTTTTGGAAAGTTTTGATGAGTTTTGAGGCTGGTAATGACTTAATATTGATCCAAATTGCATTATATTATATGTAGGAAGTCAAATTGACAAGGAAATAATTTGAATAGCAAAAGGTAGGTTGCAAAGTTACAAGGAAAGTTAAAGAATCAAGGTAGAAAAAGCTACTAACCTTATATGAGAAGACAATTTCTAATGTATCTTTCATTTACTATGACCATAAATAAAAGTCAAAGGTAATCATCATTCTATGTGGATTTATATATTTTTAACATGGTTTTTACCCATGGCCAATTATATATATATATTCTATGTAAGTTTAATGATACAAGTTTAATTGTTGAAGTTGTCAAATATGAGAGGGAATGTAAATGGTCATAGGGAAATCTTTTTTGGGGGATACAATTTGATGTTTGCAGTTCTAAGTAGTGTTCAAAAGCTTTCAATGAAATTGCATGCAGTTTGGTTACTGCACAATAGAGTCCATGGTTGTTGATTTGTCATTAAATGTTAACTTTTTTGTTACACCAGTAAATGTTAACTTTGTTGTAACATGGTGTTGAGGCTAGTTCTGTAAATGGTCTAGATGTGTTTTTCAGCATTTCAGACCTGAAAAATCTGATTTTTTTGGCTAGGTTTTAGATCTCCATGATATATAAAGAGCATTGTAATAGGCAAACAAAGGGAGGAGAAAAAATGCAAAAGAAATAGAGAGGTCACGGTGCAGAAGGATGCATCCCATTGTCTCCATCCCTCCACCCCCCTTTCATCACCATCGTCATCATCTTCTACTCCTTGAGCTTGTGCACAGAAACAGTAAGGGACTAGTGGAGAACCATTAGCAATGCATGAGCATCTTCATCGTCTTCTCCACTAGTCCTCCCTTTGTCTGTTGTACCCTTCATTTTGGAAAAGACTTAATCTTCTTGGAAATGAGTTTTGTGACCATGTGTGGCTAGTTCTTGGTGCTTCTTGGAGATGGGATAATCGCTTGAGTTCTTGAAAATAATTAGGGCAGTTATTTCAGTTTAATCCTTTTGCCTTTGTTAATTATTTCAGATTTATAATTTTAGGATTGATTATACTTAATTTTGTTCTTAATTAAACATATTTGTGGCTATTCTGTATTGTTGTTGCTTGCCTGGTTTTTATCTATATATTTTCCCAATTGATTAAATGAATTTATATTTGCTTCAGTGACCACTGATTTATATAATGTAATTTAATCAATTTGAATGTCACAATAGTGCATTCATATAGGGGAGGCAAACACATCAATTTAATTCAATTCACAAGTGGTATTTTAATATTACTTTTAAGCAATAACTACAGATGTGATAGTATGTGTTAGGATCGGATTTGACCAAGAGGGGGGGTGAATTGGTCTTAATAAAATTTTCGCAAACGTGAGATGTAAAACAGAGTATGAAAGAAATCAACACAGAGATTTATCCTGGTTCGGTCCACTTGACCTACGTCCAGTCCTCAGATTCCTCTGAGCTTTTCTCAATCCACTAATCTTAAAAGGATTACAATCAATCACAAGAAGGACTCTCCCCCTTCTTAACTCAATCTAAACCCCAGACACTTTTGCTCGTGTCTAAACCAACACAAGGTACTCCGACCTTGAACAACTCTCACAAAGTGAATACAGTCAAGAATATTCTCCCTTTTGAGAA
>QFDD01003016.1:0-21983 GCA_006871305.1 Vachellia collinsii | reverse complement strand
CATAAAGGTCGCGACATAAACACTTAGGTCGCGACATAATAGTGGCAGAGGGCTCCTTTGACTATTTTTATCTCTTGATGAACTTGTGGCTCCTTCTATACTCCATTTTGGGTCTTCAAATCTCCTCCAAATGCCTACAAATAAAGGCAAAGAACTTTGTAGAAGTTAAATGAATTAAAGATCAAGGCATTCACAGTTTGGATGAGATAAATGACCCATTTTTACCCTTAACTAAGTACAATGCAATGCATGAATCAATATAATCAATAATGGTATAAATGCATGCAAAATGAGGGTAAAGGTATTACAAAACACCATAAAACACTCAAGAAAACCATGTAAATATTGGGTTCTATCAATGGCATATGGCAAAATCACATTTATTTTCACATATATATCTTCTGGATATTAAAACAATATGGTTTAAATATTCTTAGGACTAAAACAAAACAAAGCCCAAATGCATAGCCCAAAACCATATATAGTCCAAAGAAAATTTTCAAAGAGGGGGCTATTTTTTTTTTTTTGGAGAAATAAATAATAATATTTTCATTAGTCCAGGCCTGCAAACGCATTCAGAAAAAGGGATTGGGAACTATTATTATTATTATTATTTTAAATAAGCCTGGGCCAAAAAAAATGGACTTAAACGTGTAACAAAAAAATGTCCTTTTTATTTTATGGCCCAGATGCAACAGCCCAATATAGTTTCAGAAAACCCTTTTCTTAAACACAATCAGAAGAAAAAAATTGTAGCCCAAAACATGTTGGCCCAGAAGAGTTTCTATGTTTTTTTTTTTTCCGGCGAGAAAGCCATTGATTCCGACGGGCAAAGCGCGCGCACACACACATATATATATATACAAGCATAGCACACGGAAAATAGGCTAGCAGATCCATACACATCTAGAACACATCCATGCTAGAACAGATCCATACACATTTTTGTACAAAAATACGAGCGATTGTGGAATGTGGGGTTTTGCAAAATGATAACAGGTTTTGCAAAATGATAACAGCTAATGAGCAGCAATATACATGTATACATATATACATTCAGATTGAAGATCAAATTTCATGCAGATTCAACCACGTAGAAAAATGTTGAAAACTCACGGGAGAGAAAAGGGATTTGAAGACAATGTTTTAAAAATTTAACAGATTATTGGAAGGCTTTTTCAAATCCTCAATAAATGAAAACGTACCTTAAGAAGAACCCAAGAGAGCCTTCGTGCTGATAACATGTTATGAATTTGAGGGAATGAAACAGAGGAAGAGAGGAAAGCATGGAGCAATGGAAATAGCTCTTCTTCATTATCTTCAGGATGCCTAGTACATATCTAATGCCTTATATTTATAGGCAAGAATTTACAATATCAAAGATTACATAAGATATTAAGGGGATACATAATCGGGGATAATGGGAGATATGGACATACACATAATAATATTTATAACAGACACATCTTAATTACAGAGAACTGCTCCCAAGCTCATGAACACTTATATTTTCTAGGATTTCCTTGTACTTAGATAAGTTCGTTAATGCAATCTCTATTACTCGTCTTACGTTAAATTCTTTAGGACCTTCATTTATTTCTCTCTGCTGTTGGTAACCAGGATTTTACTTTTAATTATTGCTTTACAAAAATTTGCTCAAACAGTTATTAGATTATTATATTGAATATTCATATAGCATGTTGAGCATCATAAAGGTTCAACTTTATACTTTTATATAATACTATTGAGAGTTATTTTTTGTACAAAAAATTTTAAATGAGTTGGGTTTTAGGAGCTCACTAGGGTCAAGATATATAAAAGTATTTATAGATCACCCTATGAATAAGATCCTTATATGACAACGAGATCTGAACTCATGACTTTATAGGTTAAGTCAATTTTTGCCAACTGACTAATCATCTTTGTTGACATCCTGTTGAGATTTTTATTTATTATTATTATTATTTTTATTTTTATTATTTTTATTTTTATAGTAGAACGCTCATTTCACTGTGAAACATGATTGTGCCTACATTTTCTTTGAACTGTCATATAGGATGTTGTACTGGACCGGACAAATGGGCCTGAAAGTTTTGGTCATCAGAAAGTCCATTTCTATGATTAACGGTTATTGTGCCTTGGATTATTTGGCATTGAATTCAGTGGGACAATTTTGGAATTGTCTATATTTTATTTTAGTCCATGGGTTACTGGTAATTTTGTTTTGATCCATAGATAGATTATAAACAAATGAATTATGGAAGTTACCTATCTTTATCGTGAGCAATTTAATTAATTTCCCTATCATGTGAGAAATATATTATTGGACTAACTTTTTAAGGAATGAGATTATTTATTGTTAAGTTTTATTTTTTTGGGTGAGGCTCACACAACCACCCATACCCATATCTACAACCTTCCATCCATGGTGAAGAAAACTCAAGCATCGCACACTTACCCAGGAGTATATATCAAGGGCAACAAAAATGTCAAGATTGTTAAATATTACCTTACTCTTGTGGTGAAACCATAACTACTTTTTATATGTATACGTAATGGTATTATGTTATATTTAACAGTTATAACATTTTTGACCTTATTTTAAATGTTCATGGGTATTGTCATACCATCGAAAAGTATATTGTGCTAGACATACTTTTGGTAAAAAAACTCATGAACATTTTTGCACATTAACCCTATTATAAAATAAATTATAAATTAACCAAGATTAGAATTGAAGGAAAAAACACGAAGACAAAAGTGTTGTTTAGGACTGCATAAGGCAGGTCAGGCCAAAGAGACTAGCAGTCAGTTGGCCAACCATAGACCCCACCTTTAGCAGGGTGCACTTATTTTCCTTCCCAAGGGCCTGTTTGGTACAAGGGATTTCTAGGGGGAAGGGAGGAAAACAATTTATGAGTGGAATTTAAAAAAGATTAAACTAGTGGGGTCATAAAATTTTAACAAAGATAGGGTGTAGGATAAAAAAAAGTAAGAAAAATTAATTAAAAACTTTTAAATACAATTCTTTACTCTTTTAAATCCAACTCAAAAAAAATGTATCCTCTTCTCTCTTTCCATCCACTCCCCTCATACCAAAGATACCCTAAGTGTTGGATGAAGTGCTACACCACTTGGGAGGAAACTTCTCCCTTCATAGAAGAAGAAAAGGAACAAATCCAAAAGAAAACAAAAAAGTTAATTAACGAATAATCAAACCTGCCAACTAAAGCATTACTATAAATATATCCATAAACTTGTCAACATCCATAAAAGACATATTGTCTAAATATAATATCCAGCAGAGGTAACAGTCTCAAGAACATCCATAAACTTTCCAATATCAATCAAAAACATATTTTTCAACAAACAATTAAAATAATACAAACAAATAGACATAAATTATATAGCCTAGTGTAGTCTAATCCGTGTCTTCTCTTATCATCACAATCTTACCATAACGCTTAAGATCATTTACGCTTAATACCATTGGACTTGTTCGGACCCGTGTCACCAAAACTTGGAATTATTAAATGAGAACAAATTGTTTTGGGGTAATTTGTTCTGTAACGGTAAACGTTTTGCATTGGGGGTGTTATTGGAGGAATTTTTTTGTGCATACTTGAATGTTCAAATTAAGTTCTTAAAGCTGTCAAGATTGCTCTTAATAAAAAATGGAGGGGATCGATATTCCTATCTTTAAAAGAAAATCACCTTTCGTCCAAAATCAGTTCATATATCTTTTGTTAACCAAATGTCTAATGTCAATGAAAAAATCCATATTTTTTGCTTCCATTTCCATTCTTAGATTTTCAGCGAACCAAACTGGTCTAAGAGAGGGTAATGGATCTAGAGACCTCCATACAAGTTTCGTACAGTTCGCTTATTTTTGTATGACAAATATAATGTCAATCAATCAATTTATTATACATGGAAAAAGTTTGCAAACTATTCTAGTAGTTTTTATAAGCAGCATTCTCTCAAAATCCTTTTTATAAGTAATAAATTGGATTTATTTAATATAATTTAATACATTTTTTCATTGTTATACTCGATTAATTATACATCTCTCTATCCCTCATATTCTTTCTCCCACTTATCATTTTCATAAATGAGGGTACACTTAAAAAATTGTTTCTCTAGTACATTTATTGTTTTTAACAAAATTTTAGTATGTCACTACTTTCCATTATTTGTAATCAAGTAACATTGTCAAATATAAATATTTGTTAAATAACTTTATTCATCAAAATTTGAATAACTTGTCTATAGAAAATCCTATAACATCCAACACACCTATGAAAATCACTTTTTTTTGTCCTTTTAATTCTAGTGTCCAAACAAAAGTATTGGGTCCAAAGACAAGTTCAAATTAGTGGGAATGGGAAATGCTTACTATTCTCACATTGGAATTTTTGTATAATTGAGATGTGAAATATCAATCATTATCTCTCATTCTTAATATAAGAGGTATAAAACTAATTTCTAAATATTAAAAAAAATAGTTAAGTTGATTATCTGTAATAAATTATTGTTGACTTGACTTTCACAAAACAATCCTATTAAATGTATATACATCAGAGGTACTATTTGATGGAGATCTTTTAGCATGCACTACCAATAAAGATATTTTGAAGGGAGGGAAATTATATATGTGGATGACAAAATAAATTGATATATAATATTTAGAGCAAGAACAAACTCTTATATAACTTTTATATTAAAGATATGAGGTAATATATTTTTTAGATTTTAACAAAAATGAGGGAGATAAGTGCTCCACTTAGAAAAGATAATTTCTGATAGTCATACATCATTTGATGACAAACAGAAAAGAAGACTTATAAAAGATGAAGACTTTAAAATGAGGTGAAAGAGATTAGTGCCCCATTTGGTACACGGAAGTCATTTTGATGGAAATGGAAGTGGAAGTGGAAGTGGAAGTGCAAGTGTAAGTGGAGGTGGAAGTGGGTTTTAAATTATGTTTGGTAGGTTGAAAAAGGTTAGATATATAATTTAATTAAAATATATATTTGTAATAGAAAAATACTAAAATACCCTCCACAAAAAAAAACCCTTCTTCCCCTGCAACAGCTACCACTGGAGAAAATTTGTAACAAAATCAATTACCTAAACAGCTAATCAAAATTTAAACTCAATCAAAAAATCATGGTGGCAAGTTTGTGGATCAAGGATGTAAAGGAAGAAGAGATTTTTTTTTTGCTTCTTCTTCCCAGACTAGATAGAGTCCGTCGCCGGTGGTAGCTGTTGCGTTGCACCATTCTCCGTTGCCGTTGCGTTGCACCATTCTCCGTTGCCATCGTCGTCATTTTCTATGGCCGTCATTCTCCGTCATACTTTGTGGCCGTCGATCTGGAAGAAGATGAGGACGCTGTCGTCCTCGTCATCCTTGTCCGTCGGCCATGGATTTGGACAAGGAAGAAGATGTGAGATCGACGCCAGAGGAAGATGTGAGGGGGAAGGAAGACGAAGAAGCTAACGCGGAAGGTGAACAGGGAGAGAGGGCGGAGGCTGAAGGTGAACAAGGAGAGAGGGCAGAGGCGGAAGGTGAACAGGGAAGGAGAATGTTGAAGAGGGATGGGCAAAGCTGTCATTTGATAAAATGTTGGAGGATATGATGGGAAAAAAATTTCACTTCGATAGAACTAATTTCAGTTCCATAGGCTAGACCATGGAACCCAGTTCCAACCTTTTTTTGGAATTACCAATTCTATAGAATTGGGTTCCAATCAAACAAACAAGCTTATTTTTGGGTTCCCACCCCAATTCCAGTTCCAGCCCATCAGTTCCAATGTACCAAACGAGGCAGTAAATGTATCGTGGAATCCAATAATTAAAGAACACGGAAAGAATGAATTGTGCATTGGACTTGTCAAATAAAATAAAAAGAAATAAAGGAAAGGAATTATGCATTGAACATAGGTTTTCTTTTTTACCGGTACAGCGAACATAGATTTTGTATATATCACTACCAACATGTTGGGTTTCTAAAATAAATCGATCGCCCACGATATGATGAATCAATATTTAAATTTTTATTAAAAAATTATTCATATTTAATGTATAACAATAATTCGAATAACATTATTGTATTATGGGGACATGTCTATATCACTTGAAAAAAAAGATGTACAACATGTGTAGGTTAGTCTAAAATGCTTTAGACTTGGATCAATACAAACAAATTGAGTGTTTGTTCAAATTAATAGTGGAAGATACTTTTTAATATGATTTATCTTCTATGAGATAAACATGTGAGAACAATTTTATCTCGATTCATATGAATGTGCTTTACATGCAAGTCCGTAATATGATTTACCAAACATTCTTAAATGTTTGTGCCATCATTCGTGGGTATAGTTCCCATTCTAGTGTTTCTCTTCTTTTACTGTGTGGTCCGTCAACCGAGCAACAGGCCTAGTTAATTTGATTAGTTGTAACATGCAATTTATGTTGTCCATGTGAACTTATTAGGAATTATTAGACATATAATCTTTCTGTAATATACTACTAACATGTCAACAAACAAAATTCACTCAAGATGCTTCATAAATTTTAAATTCATAAATATGAATTATTATTTATATAAAATTTATAAAAAAAATTAAATCATTCAATATATTATCAACGATACAACTCATTAAGCAAAATAATGACCTAATCTTAAAATTAGAGGGCATGCTAGTAGTGTTTTTGATTTTGGACCTGAATGAAGTTATTGTTCATCACACTCCCCTGTCAGCTTGGTTTAAAATTGTGAGAACCGGATCCAAATCCATTTGAGCTTTGAGATTTAAAAAATTAACCCGTTTGGTACATTGGAACTGATGGGCTGGAACTGGAATTGGGGTGGGAACCCAAAAATAAGCTTGTTTGTTTGATTGGAACGCAATTCTATAGAATTGGTAATTCCAAAAAAAGGTTGGAATTGGGTTCCATAGTCTAGCCTATGGAACTGAAATTAGTTCTATGAAAGTGAAATTTTTTTCCCATCATATCCTCCAACATTTTATCAAATGATAGCTTTGCCCATCCCTCTTCAACATTCTCCTTCCCTGTTCACCTTCCGCCTCCGCCCTCTCTCCCTGTTCACCTTCCGCATCAGCTTCTTCATCTTCCTCCCCCCTCACATCTTCCTCCCCCCTCACATCTTCCTCTGGCGTCGAACTCGCATCTTCTTCCTTGTCCAGATCCATGGCCGACGGACAAGGATGACGAGGACGACAGCGTCCTCATCTTCTTCCAGATCGAAGGCCACAAAGGATGACGGAGAATGACGGCCATAGAAAACAATGACGACGGCAACGGAGAATGGTGCAACGCAACAGCCACCACCGGCGACGGACTCCATCTGGTCTAGGAAGAAGAAGCAAAAAAAAAAAAATCTCTTCTTCCTTTACATCCTTGATCCACAAACTTGCTACCATGATTTTTTAATTGAGTTTAAATTTTGATTAGCTGTTTAGGTAATTGATTTTGTTACAAATTTTCTCCGGTGGTAGCTGTTGCAGGGGAAGAAGGGTTTTTTTTTTGTGGAGGGTATTTTAGTATTTTTCTATTACAAATATATATTTTAATTAAATTATATATCTGACCTCTTCCAACCTACCAAACATAATTTAAAACCCAGTTCCACCTCCGCTTCCACTTCCACTTCCACTTCCATTTCTATCAAAATGACTTCTGTGTACTAAACGGGTAGGAATTATAAAAAATTATAAAAGTAGGGAACAAGCTCCCCGCCTCCAGTAACTTTCCCACCCTTTTCTCTCATTTACCCTTTTTGACACCATTGGATCAAGATGTAATAATTCATATTTAATATTTATAAAAATATAATTATAATTTTACATAAAAATATATAAATAAATTTAAACTGTTAAAATTTGATCTGAATAGTTCATAACTATAGTAAAAAAAAGTGGAAAAAATTTACTTTACAAGAACAATAATAATCTATAATTGTGAACTAACCAAATCAAATTCTAACCATTTAAATTTATTTATATATTTTTAATAAAAATTATAATGATATGGTTATAAAATATTAAATGGTAAATGTGCAAATTTAGTAACAAAGTTATTGGCTAGGAGCACTCAACACAATTAATTTTTTAAGGTACAAATTTAAAAATAATCAATTAAAAAGATGCAAATTTAGTAATGCCGTTAACCATCCTAAGTCCATTGATCAATTGGCATATTTTACTATTTTTATAGTTTAAGATTTTATTTTAGGATCATTTAGATAATTAAAACTACTCTTTTTTCTTAACTTCTTTGGTGAGAGGAATATTTTACTTTTCTTATGTGGAAAAATTTGCTCATAAATTTGGACATGCATTTGGAAAAAGAGGGATGAAGAAGAAAATTCCATGATTCTTGTTGTGTCATTATCAGTTACTATCATACATTGATAGGAGAAGAAAATTTGCATTTAATTTGCCTCAGATTCAAAATGTCCTATATGGAATACTTTTTTGAATGAAGCAATAATAAGTAAGAAATTACATTTGATCATGAAAAAAAGTAAGAGATCATAGACGTAACAAAATTATGATTATATTTAAAAATAATATTGCTCATTTAAAATTATTTCTATCGTTATTTTTTTAAAATTTAGTCGAAAGAAAAAAAATTAGATATATGTGTTTTATTTTATTTGAGGTGAAATTATTGTGAGATTAGGCAACTTTTATTTTTCAAACGGTGAAAAGTTTTCGTTTAAAATAAGTCAATAACCCTCCACACAAGTTTTGTATGGTTGACTCATTTCTATTAAAATATAATGTTGAACAATGAGTGAATTTGGAAAATCGTTTCCCAACTATATTTTTACTTTCAAGAATTTGAAATCACATAAATTTACCAAATACTTTCGGTGCTTATAACATCAAATTGATTTTTATTAAAAAAATGAAAGAAATTAAATACATTATTTAAAAGTATTTATGTATATATAAAGGTAAAACCACAGTTGTAAAAGACCCATCGCAAACCATTGTAATAAGAAGCAAAACCAACTTATGAAGAGTCAAATTCAATACTTGGAGCATAGCTCATGAGAACCAACAAAGGAAGCAATAAAGAACATGGTTCCTTCAGATTCGTGACCCAATGATGTCTTTCTCGTACTTCGGTGGCCAACACTAACGCATCCTACGTCAAACATTTCCACAGATACAAAAATATTCATAACCTTTAAAATATATGCAAAAGGGGCACAACATTTAAAATCAGCCATGGTCTATTACTTTTGTAGAAGGAACCGGGGTCCTACCACATAAACTAACGGATGTTAAGTCATTTTAAGGGTTGTATAATTTTCACTCCAACTTTAAAGTTAATGAGTACTTTTGCACTTAAAAAGCTTTATAGGTATTTTTGCACATTGGGTATAAATTCATGAATATTCTTACACTTTAATCATTTTTTAAAAAATAAGGATGAATGGAGATATCAGATAATAGAGAAAAGTATAAGGATTGAATTGTTACGATTTGAAGTATAAGGATTGAATTGCAGACTTAGTGAAACTATTTGGATTAAATGATTAATGTTCACTTCAACAAATATAGTTCCTCTTCTTTTTTTGAATGAAAGGAAAAGAAAAGAAAAATTGGTTGGTTATTGATCAAGCCAAAATATTTTTTTAATATTTATTTTAGTATTATGTTACTTTTTGTTTGAGATTCACAATAGTACACTTGGGGGGATGTTGGAGATAATTAGTTTATGAGAATAAGTCTACCATTTTAAAAGTTTTCAACATAAACATCAATTAATAAAAATTATTAGTAATATTAAAATTAAATAGACTAAAATTAAGGTCATGAAGATATATTGATTGTTTTCTTATATTTTTTTTTTTGAAATGAGGGGGATCTATTGTTTTCCTAAAAAAATTGATGTTGACAGTCTCACATCATTTGATGATAAATACAAAAGAAGACTGATAAATGGTGAACAATAAACAAAAGACATGGAGATTACCATAGCAGTAATAGAAACAAATTTATTTTATTCTTTTGATTCACGATATAAGTCATTTTAACTAATTCATCAAAAACAAAAAATAGTGGTTAACTTATTGAGTCTTTTTTAAATTGAAACATTCCTCAAACTTCACTCTTATTAAATGAGGTATTGAAAGAGGAAAATGAGCATTAATTATATTGCGAGTAACTTGTATTGTGAACCAATTGACGGAGATCAATTGTTTTTCTGGGAAAAAAATTGTTGTTGATAGTCAAAAGGTGAAGACACAAGAAGACTTATAAAGGTGAAGCCTCTGTTAAAATAGACGGAAGGAATCAGAAACTAGTATAACAGTAATAGAAAAAATTATTTTATTTGAAGTAAAGAGGGCTAAGAAAATTCCAAGATGCTTGCTGTGTCTTGATCATTAATCCTATCATACATTGATAGGAGAAGAAAATTTTCATCCAATTTTTATGAGATTCAAAATGTCCCTTATATTGCATTAAATACTATTTTGTTTTTAATAGTTATTTTTTATAGCGTTATATATAATAGTTATTTTTCACATATCAACAAATGAATTATGAAGAATTTACAAGTAGAAATTATATTTGGCTAGAAAATAATAGGAAAAAAAAGATTAGATGAGCAAAAATATTGTTTTGATTATTCTTTAAAATTTATAGTTGAAAAGATAACAAACTAAATATATGTTTCATTTTATTTGAGGTGAAGTTATTATGAGATAAGGAAACTTTTTATTTTTCTAATAATTTAATGTTTTTTCATTGTTTAATTATATGTATTTCTCATCTCTTTTCATCACACATCCTCTCTCATTTGTTTTTCAATCCATCATTCCTCCCACCTATCCACTCGATAAATGAGGGTATCCCAAAAAAATTATATCTCTAATATGTTTATTTGGTTTAACTAATTTTAGTATGTCTCTGCTTTGCAGAATTTGTAATCAAGTAACATTGTTAGATATGAATATTTATTAAATAAATTTAAATAATTTGTCTCTAGGAAACGTTCAACACACGTATAGAAAAACATTTTTTTGTCTTTCTAATTCTAATGTGATTTGCAAAACACAAAGATTAATTTATATATTGTTAAATAATCGAAGGGATAATTAAGACTAGAAAAAGCACTAGACGTATGTCTGGACAAAACTATTGGATCCAAAGACATGTTCAAAGTGGCAATTGCTTACTATTCTTACATTGCATTTTTGTATAATTGAGATATGAAATATCTATAACTATCTTACATTCTTAATATAAGAGTTAGATAATTAATTTTTAAATGTTAGAAAAAGTAATTAAGTTAGTTATTTATAATAAATGGGTATTGGCTTCCCTAAAATACCCATATTAAATGTATTCGCATCCAAGGTGTTACATACATCATTGATAAGGATATTTTGAGGGGGGAATTATATATGTGGAAGACAAAATAAATTGAGATGTAATATTTATGACTAAAATAAACTTCTATTTAACTCTTACATTAAATATTGGAGGCAATATATTTTTTAGATTTTAACAAAATTGAGGGAGATAAGTTCTCCACTTAAAAAGGTTGATGTTGATAGTCACATATTGTTTGATGCTCAATGAAAGAGAAAACTTACGGATGGTGAAAACTTTAGAAGGAACATAGGAGATGAGGAATTATCAATGTAGGGAATGAGCTCCCTCCTTTTTCTCTCTTTTACCCCTTGGTCACCGTTGGAATCATGATCCAATGATTCATATTTAATAATTTTACAAAATATTATATAAATTTTATATAAAAAATTTAGACAAAAATATATAAATAAATTTAAACTATTAAAATTTGATTTCAACAGTTTATAGCTACAATAAAAAAATGGAAAAATATTTAATTTATAATAATATTTAATAGTCACAAATTTTAAAATTTTAAATTTATTTATCTGTTTTAAATAAAATTCTAATAATATTTTAATAAAAAATTAAATGTGGACAGGTCGGTCTTGATCCAATGGTGATGAAGGAGGAAAAGGAGAGGAGCCAGATCCCATAATGATAGAAAATAATTTTATTTTATTTAAAGTAAACATTTGAGAGTAATCTTTTACTTTTCTTATGTGGAAAAAGATTTGCTTATAAATTTGGAAAGACATTTGGCAAAAGAGGTATGAAGAAGAAAATTCCATAATTTTTGTTGTGTCTTTATCAATTAGTACTATCATACATTGATAGGTGAAGAAAGTTTCCATCTAATTTGCCTCAAATTCAAAATGTCATATGTATCTCTATTGAATACTATCTTGTTTTTAGTTATAATAGGTGTCTTATCTCAACAACTACAAATGAACTATGAATGAAACATATTTATAAACAAGAAATTATAATTGGTCAGAAAAAGGTAAGAGATCATACAAGTAAAAATATTATGATCATATTTAAAAATACTCCTATTCATTTAAAATTATTTCTGTTGTTATTTTTAAAACTATTTTAGTTGAAAAGAAAAAGTTGGATATATGTTTTAATTTTATTTGAGGTGAAATTATTGTGAGATGAGGGAGATTTTATTTTTCTAACGGGAAAAACTTCTGGTTAAATTGATGAAAAGACATTTGGAAAATAAGAGAGGATGGACCAATAAGTAATAACCCTTTACACCAGTTTTGTATAGTTTTTACTTTCAACAATTTGAAATCATATAAAATTATTAAATACTATCTCCGATTTTTATTATAAAACCTAATTAATTTTTTGTTGAGAAGATTAATGAAATTAAATATACTATTTAAAATTGTGTGTGTGTGTGTGTATAACTCGTTGAATATCCAACAAAAGTGTTTGGTGAATTCATTTATATACAGTTAGACAAAAGTGAGGATGGGAGTTGCTTACTGTTCTCGCGTGGAATTGTTACACAATTGAGATGTAAAATATTTATTATATTTTTAATTATTAAAGGAATAACTATTTTTTACATTAATATTTCATATAAATACACATATGATATTATTGTTTCTAAAGTCATTTTTTCTATCCCATTCTTTTTCTACCCTTTTCTTCAATTCAAATCAAATAATGGACCTTTATTCTAAAAAGTTGGTTAATAAAATTTTTGGACAGAAGCGATTTATACATAAATATGTGATTTTCTAATAATAAAAATAATTTTTTAATAAATTTTACATTCAAATTTAAACCAAAGATAAATCTAATAATTAAAAGGTTAAAAAATAAATTTATTTCTTTAAATTTATATAAAGTTTCAGTTTGATATAATGAGTTCAAAACTTGCATTTTTAATCATTTATTATTAACGCAATTAGTTTCATCTAATAAAAAAATGTTGATTTAATAAATTTAAAAGGGTGAAAGTGCAAGTTATGAACCTTTCTCAGGGCAGCATCTCATCCATTTAAACCCTTCACAATGACACTATGACATTTATTTGGATGCAAAAATACACATGAATTTATATAATGACATCTCATCCATATATATAGTGTCCAATTACAATGTATCAACTCATTAATTTTATCCCACCTGTCATGCTTTCTCTAAGCTCTAAAACGATAGACGAGAGAAAACTAGAGGAGGGGAGGGAAGGAGGATTTCTCCCGGGGAGGAGATTATACACGTAAGTGTATTATGTTATATTTTAAAAATACTACTTCTCATTTAAAATTATTTATGTTGTCATTTTTTAAATTTTCTCACGTCACATCAAGTCATCTATAAATGTTATCATTCGCATTACATTGGTCACCAAACTTTTTTAGGGAAAATACTTTCTAAATACATCAAAATGCATAAATCCTAATTTAGACCAACAGTTTTATCAAATCTCTAATAGGATCTATAGGCTTTATTAGGGATTTTTGGATTTCAACAAATATGAAATTTGTTAATTGTAGTATTGAACATTGCTATTAAAATTTTCAATACATTTATAAATGTTGTCATTCGCGTTACAAATATAGGCAATGATTAAAATATTATATTCTTACTTGTGAAAATTGGTAAGTGTAGTCAATTTCACCCAATTAATAGAATTTCTATAAATATGAAATTTGTTACTTGTAATAGTAAATGTTACTTTTGAAATGGGCATCACCTTTACAAATGTTATGATTTGCATTATAAATATAGTCAATGATTAAAAGTTACATTATAACGTTATTAAAATTATCAATACCTTTACAAATATTATCATTTGCGATACAAGTTTTGTCACTGAGTTAAACATTGTCTAATTACATGTGTTTTATATTTACATCCACTTGTTCATCAACATTTGAATAATTTGGCTATAGAAAATCCTATAACTTGCAAAACGTATAGAAAAACATTTTATTTTGTTCTTTTAATTCCTGTGTCAATGTTAGGCGAAGTCATTTATATATTTTTCCCTGAAAGTATAATGTTGACCAGTAAGTCAATACGTGAAAAACGTCTACCAACAACATTTTTACTTGCAAGAATTTGAAATCATATAAAATTATCAAATACTACTTCTGAAACTTAATATAAGAACCAGTTAATTTTTTTAAAAAAATTAAACAAATTAAATACTCTAATTAAAGTATTTATTTATGTATAAAATTAAATTAAAGTATCGGAGTTGATCGATAGCTGAGCCTTGTAGCATAAATAACATCAAACATCTCTTTTAAAACTTGTTTAAAGTGAGGTTGCGAGTTGAAAACTTTGTTAAAAGGGTATAGGTGAGTGAGTTATGATAAAAATAAATAAAAAATTTTAAATATAAAAATATATTATGTTAATTTACTTATGAAAATTTGAATAATTTGTCTATAAAAGAACTTATAAAGTCCAACACGTGAGAAACTCTATGAATCCAAAAAAAAATGTTTGGTGAAATCATTTATATATAGTTAGACAAAAGTGAGAATGGTGATGGAGATTGCGTCCTATTCTTGCATGGAAATTTTTATACAACATAGATGTTAAATATTTATTATATTTTTAATTATTAGAAGTAGTAACTATTTTTAACATTATTTTTATCTCAAGACATGCATGACATCGGTTGTTTAGTACGTCAAAAAAAAAAAAAAAAACTAAAACTAACTAGTGACTACTCTTTCATCAACCTCCACCTCTCGAATAAAGGTGGAAGTTGATCAAAAAGACAAAATCCTTCTTCTGCACTTTTCTACAAATCAAATAAGTGACTTTTATTTTGAAAAGTTGATTAATAAATTTTTGGGTTTAGGTGCAAAAATGCCCATTGACTATTTCAAAAAGTGCATCTGGCACCAAAGACGTGGCGTAAAATTACCTATTTACTATTTAAAAAGGCGCAAAAATGCTACCACCGTTAAAGAAGCCAAACGTCCGTTACATTTTATTTTGTGGGTTCCATATATGCTGACGTGTCATTCAACTTATTCATTTCCTTTATCTCTCTCATCCATCCTGATACACTTCTCTCTCCCCCCCTCCCCGTCAACCTCCCTTCTTTCTCTAACACAAGCAAGGTAAGCCAAGGAACACAATCACATGCCCAACGTAAGGAAAATAGAAGTCTCAGCTTTTTTGTCAAATCTATCCAGGAGAAAAAATGGTTTGCTATGAAAATATAAGAGGAAAGATAATAGTACAAGTTTATTGCATCTTGTTTTTCACCATCAGTGTAAGCATTGCTATAATATCACTTTATAGATTTCAAAAACTCTCTGGATTGTTGTGTTGCTTTCCACTTTCCCTGCCTCTCTGGGAAAACCTATGAGCCAAAAAATTGGAAATATGGAGCATGAAGCAGAAGCAAATATGAATATTCGTTATATATTAGCTATGAATCACATAAAATGTTATACAGTATTATAAGCTGCTGAACCCCATACTGCTGGGCAAGAGCATCACCCATACTCTGGTACATGACCATTAGAGCTGCAGCAATACTACTATCAGGGTCCACTTTGGAAACATCAGATAAACCCATAGCATGAAGCTGGCGTCCTAAAGCTTGGAGGCCATAAGCATGATGTGCCACATTAGTGCGGTCCAAGCAATCACTGCAGTTGGTGCGCAGAACTCCACTTTTAAAACACGGTGCTTCACCACAATCATCTTCGCTGCTCTCTTGGTTATTGTCAGTGTCTCTGTCTTGATTGACTAATGCACTTGGAAATTCATTCCTACTTCCAATCCTTGCAATATCTCCTGAATTAGTTCTTAGATCTTTTAGAGAAGCATCCCTGTAAAGAATGACGATAATATATATATATATATATATATATAATATGCATTATTTAATTGCATAAGAAATAAGAATCCCTTCTCAAGGGACGTGGGGCTGAGTTTAGGGGTGACAAAATATAGAGCCGATATCACCAATGAAGGAAGAGCATGAGAGTGTGAATAAATCTAAGATGATTTTCTTCAGGTAAAATTTGGTTCAGACACCCAACAACATTAGCAAATTCACGCCCCAGCATCATTTCCCATGGTCTTTTCTCAACAATATGAAATTATTGTTTAAATGAGCCCTAAGAAAACATAAATTGACAATGACGAAGAGGCCGAGGCGGAGCTGAGTGGACACCAAGTATGTTCAGGCGGCACTGTCAGGCTTGTTACGACGGCATTGTCATAGGACAATATGGAATGTTACGACGGCACTGTCAGGCGGCACTAAGAAGAAACTTTGATGAATGAATTTAGGTTGATGATGAAGACGGTGGGGGCAAGAGACATGGGAGTTTATAAAAGGGGGTGGGAGTTTGGATGTGCCGTGAATACAAGGTGAAAGGGCAGCATGGAAATGGGAAAGGAGGGTGTTTAGTTTTGTGTGGGCGTGTGTGTGAGAGAGGGGGGAGGTTGACAGAGGAAGGGGAGAGGGGGAGAGAGAGAGAGAAAGGAAGAAGTGTGCTAGGATAGATGAGAGAGATGAAGGAAATGGTGAGTTCAATGACATGTCAACATGTATGGGACCCACAAATTAAAATGTAACGTACGTTTGGCTTCTTTAACGACGGTAGCATTTTTGCACCTTTTTAAATAGTAAATGGGCAATTTTGCGCCATACGATAGTCTTTGGTGCTAAATGCATTTTTTGAAATAATAAATAGGTATTTTTGCACCTAAACCCTAAATTTTTTGACACATAAATTTATACTTTAGCCTAATTAAAATTGCTGCAACTCATTATATAGATTAACATAACTCAAATGATGATATTTCCTCTTCTCTTGATTTTGGATCTCCTTCCATTCCAAAGTGGATTTTCAACTAAAGAATTTGGTTTCTCTTAAGTTAAGAGATAATCAATTGCAGGGTTCCATCTTACATGGTATTCATAACCTCACACTTGATGTATCTGGTAATTTGTTCAATTATTTTATCCCTGATTGGTTATATAGTTTGAGCCATCTCAAGTCTCTTGATCTCTCATCAAATAGTTTACATGAAACAATTTCACGTACAATTGAAAACTTGACTTCGATGGTTACTCTTGATTTGTCATACAATAAGTTGGAAGGGCCATTTCCAAGCTCTTTAAGCAATCTATGTAACTTGAAAAGTATTTATCTCTCTAACAAAAGCTGCAATCAACAAGTTTCAAAGATATTGGACATATTCTCGAGGTGTGCTTCAAAAACACTAAAGACTCTTTCTATAATTGGATCAAAACTTTATGGCCATTTGACACCCCAGATTGGGATTTTCAAAAATCTCCATATTCTTTCTCTTGCTTACAATTGTTTAAAAGGTACAATTCCTATATCTTTAAGAAATCTCACATCTTTGAATTATCTCAGTCTTTTTGGAAATCAATTTGAGGGGAATCCTTTTGATGTTCTCCAATCACCTTCTAAACTACAAATCCTAAATATTAATTATAATCTTTTCCATGGAATTGTAAATGAATATCCCCTTGCAAATTTCACCAAATTGATTTCATTCAATGCATCACAAAACAAGCTCAGCTTAAAAGTGGCTCCAAATTGGAAGCCTTCTTTTCAAAAGCTGCACAACTTGTACATGGGTTTGGGATTAGGTTATTGAAACATCTTCCGGATTTGTCTATAGCGAACTACAAAATCTCTGATTCTATCCCCACATGGGTTTAGGATGAACTCTCTCATGCTTCTTATTTTAATTTCTCAAAAAATGATATCCATGGAGGACTTTCTTATATATTGAAGAATCCCATCAATGTCACAAACATTGATTTGAGCTCAAATCACTTGAGTGGTCCTTTACCGTACATATCACCTCATGTGGCTTTGTTAGACCTCTTAAGTAATTGGTTTTCTGGATCCATAGCCTCCTTCATATGTCAATAAAAGGAAATGATGTTATGGTATCTCAATTTGGCATCAAATAATTTATCAGGTAAAATACCTAATTGTTGGAAGACGTGGTTAAATAATTTAATGTTTATCAAGTTTGATAACAACCTTTTCAATGGGAACTTGCCCGTGTCTATTGGATCCTTGCCTTGGTTGAACTCATTACAGCTTCGTAACAATACACTCTCAGGAAATTTTCCTTTCTTTTCTAAGAACAATACTAAATTGGTATTCTTGGATCTTAGAGAGAATCAATTCTCAGGATTCATTCCATCTTGGCTTGGACACATGCTCCCAAATGTGAAGATACTCCTCTTGAGTACAAACAAATTCTACTGTGAGATTCCCAATCAAATTTGATCTTTGACTTCCTTACAAATATTGGATCTCACACAGAACAACTTTACAAGAAGAATACCAAAATTCATCTACCACTTGAAGGTTATGCAAGTAAAGAACACAAGCTTGGAATCGAACATGTGAAGCCAAGGAAATAGAATTTTTGCCTCTGGATATATAACAAATGTGCTTTTAGTGTTGAAAGGAAGAGATAATGTATATGCTTTACTTGACCTCATCACAAGCATAGACTTTTCTAATAATAAATTATCTGGTGAGATACCATGTGAAATTACATCTCTTGAGGGGATGCATTTTTTGAACTTGTCAAAAAATGTACTGAGTGGTAAAATTCCTCAAAATATTGGAAACATGGGATCGTTGGAGTCAATGGACTTCTCAAAGAATTAGCTTTGGGGTGAAATCCCATCAAGCATGTCCAATTTGAATTTTTTGGGCAAGTTGAACTTGTCTTTCAACAATTTGATAGGGAAAATTCCAACATGAACTCAACTGCAAAGCTTTGAAGCATCAAGTTTCATGGGCAATGATTTCTGTGGTCCTCCATTACCAAAGAATTGTGATGATAAGTACAATGTTTCAAAACATGACCATGATGACAAAGAAGGGAAGGGAAATGGGATTGATTGGTTTTATGTGAGCATGTCATTAGGATTTGTTTCAGGATTTTGGGCAGTAGTTGGTCCTTTACTTTACAGTAGATCATGGAGGTATACTTATTTTGGGTTTCTAGATTGCATGTGGTACAAAATTCAATTTTTTTGGTGTACTTAAGGGGAAAAGGTTGTGATTGTAGTTAAGGCCTTACAAGCATTTTGTGTGTTGTTGTTTCTACTTGTTGTTAAATGTTTTGGGCTTTTGAATAATGTCAGGCATGTTAGGTTCATTCATAAACTTTTTGTTAGAATGTGTTCTACATTTGATAATGTATTGCGATGTTGAAGATATCTCTAATTTGTTCGTTTCTTCTTGGTGTAGTTGAGAATGATACCTTTTTCTATAATAAAGTTAATTTGTCTCACTCATAAACTAATATATAATTTAATGATACACATAAATAAATAATTTAAAGTAATGTATTTTGTTTTCTTAATTGATAAAAAAGTCTTTTAATTTTTATATTAAGAATCAAAGATAATATATATTATCAACTTTAGGTCACCTTGACCCGTCACAATCAATTATGGTATGTGTGGCAAAATTCAATGAATGAAGAAATTTATTCAACTGATGTCTGTTTTCTAGTTTTTATATTATGTCCATGGAGGGATTATAAATACCCTTATTTTCATGTCTATCACAACCTTACATACCTGCGTATCACAAACTGCTTCATTTGCTGGCTAATAACAAAGGGCGGCCTAGTGCATAAGTGTCCCACTGGATGGATAGGATCTAAACAATGATAGATGTATGCAATTTTACCTCCACAAACAGAGAGTCTATTTTCAGTTAGTCTCTAAAAACAAAGGGCAGCCCAATGCACAAGTGTCCTACTAGGTAGAATCTAGGAAGAGATAAATGTATGTACTTTTACCCTATAAGCTGAGAGGTTATTTTCAACTAGTGGCTAATAACACCTTTAACAATTTACAATCATAAGCAAAGGCAACATTGTGAATTGCATCAATCACATCCTCACCTCTATCTGGCAAAATACACCACTACAAGCATTAAGTTATTAGATTATTCTACTGAATCTATTGAATATTCATATAGCATGCTAAGGATCGTAAAGGGCCAGTTTTATACTTTCATATAATAGTGTTGAAAAGTTGTTTACTATTTTTTTTTAAGAATAAGTGGTTTTTTACTGGAGGCAATTCTGTTTGAGGTACTGTCGGTCATTAAAGGTGGGTACTTCTCCCAGTGAAAATTCAAATTTTTATTCACTACGTTACGAGGGATTGATCTCTTTCGCTATACTCAATCTCCATTGGTATTTTTCTTTTATAGTAGAAGGTACATTTCACCGAGAAGGGTGAGTTGGGCCTACGTTATCTTTGAATTGTCATATGGGTTGTTATCCAGGTCTATGATAAATGATAATTAGACCATTAAAGGACAACGTTTTCTTGGATTCTTTGAATTTAATTCAGTGGACTAATTTTAAAAATTGTCTATGTTTTATTTTGGTCCATGGGTTATCGGTAATTTTTTCTTGATCCGTAAATATCTTATAAACAATTCAATTGCGAAAATTTTCTATCTTTACCCTGATTAATTTTCCTATTCTGTAAGAAATGTATTATTAGAATGACAACTTTTTAGGGAATGAGATTATTTTAAAAATTGTTAAGTTTTATGTTTTTTTTTGTTAGGCACAACCATGGCTTTTTTACACTAAGCCTATAAACAGTAAAAAAAAATATCCCTAAATGCTACACTTTTGAAAAAATGTACCCATATACTACAGTCAAACCCGTTCACATGGTAAACGAGATTAAAATTGTACTGAACCCGTTCACCTGAACAACGAGTTCAATACAATGTCACCAAATTCGTTCACCAGTTTGGGGAACATATATATTTTTTTTAAATATCCCTCCAAACTCGTTCAACACCTCAATGAGTTTGGGGGCATATTAAACCCCCCGGGGACCAAAAACGCCTGCCACCCCTTCCCCCCCCCCCCCACCCCCCAAAGTCCCCTACCTTAAAAAAAAGTTACAATTTTTTAAATCCTTTTAAACTTACCCTTTAGGAAAAAAAATAAATCCCTACAAATTATTTTGGTAAAAAAGACTAGTTTAAACGAGTTTGGGAAAGTTGTACTGAACTCTTTCATCTGATGAATGAATTCAGTACAATTTTAAAATCGTTTACCTGAAGAATGAGTTTGACTGTAGCATATAGGTAAATTTTTTCTGAGTTTGGGGAAATTGTACCTAACAATGCTGTTTAAAATAAAAAAGCATTGTCTTTTTAATAATATTGGCGTTTTGTACTGAGTAATATTTGAATTTGCTTTTTAATACTTTGTATCAAATTATTATGAAAAAAAATATAATTGAAATTGATATAAAATATGGAAAGCATTAGTTTGAATAATCAAGATTAATCTTATAACCAAAAATTAAAATGACTCCAATTAATGTAATAAAAAAATGACTCTAACTAGCATGGAGAAAGTGGATAAAACGTATAAAATGGTTGGTTTAACCATTTAGGTAGGATTGTTTAGGGTCTTTCTACGTGGAGGCTATAAATAGTAAAAAAAATTACTTAGATGTTACACTAGAAAAAAAATTTAAAAAAATAATAATTTTTTTTTTAGGTTGGAAAGGGATTTAAAAATAATAAT
>QFDD01003015.1:0-19395 GCA_006871305.1 Vachellia collinsii | reverse complement strand
GTGTGTGAGGAATCATGTCAAGAGATCTTTATATGATAGGGAAGGTTTTTTCCTAATTTTTGTTCATGAGGTACAATAATTAATAATTAATACGCATATTCACTTAATGAAATTTAAAAAAATTATAATATTAAAACAAAGCTTGAGATTTTTCAATGGAGTTTTGCCTCTTAAAATTTCAAGAAGGTTTATTTTTTTCCCCTCTACTAGAAGTGCATCATAATGAAGTTTTCACTTCAGTTAATTGCCTTTCATCCTCCTATGCATTTAACAATAGATGAAAATAACCTTTTCAAGGTTATAATGTTCAAAACAACTATCTTAATTACCTCATACACGTGGGCAGTAACAAACTAAATACCCTTTGCCATTTTCTTAAATACATAAATAAATGTTTATATGGGTGTATGTACGTAGTTATGTACGTATGTGTGTACAAATGTCTATATTCATATAGATAGGCATAGTAATAAAACCAAATGATTTGAGAAATTAAAATGATAAATAATTCAAAAGATGGGAATGAATAGATACCTTAGCCACGACATTATGATAAACAAAAATTCAAGACGGCCCCAACGACAAATATTAATACCTCTCCTGCAACGAATAAACCCCACTTGGGGACTTACTAGAGGACCTATATGTTAACCTCTCTTTGATAGCCATCTCGCACGCTTAAAACCAGTCTATGACATTCCTGTAGAGTCTAACCAACTAATCAATTCATTGTGATCTCAACCAATTAACTAACTAAGATCACACACACACACATCTTTTCAACCAACTTAAATGAGTTACATAAACTGATCATACGCCTAAAATGGTGTGGATTGCAGGTGAGAACAGAGGATGGAAGCATCATTTGTGCCATGCAGTAAGTGTTAACAACTGGAGTGATGCCAATGCAATAATTCCGCATGAAGAAAAACGTGATGCTTTGATTGAACAAATTAATGATAAAGGCAGAACAGCACTTCATGTGGCTGCAATGTTTGGGCATGCCACCATAGTGAAGCAGTTGCTCAGATCACTGCTTCCAGAAGACCTTAAAACTACTGATTCTGATGGTGATACACCACTTTTAATGGCTTGTTGGTATAGTGGAAACATTCAAGTTGCAAAATACCTCGTAGACAAGAATACCGACATACTTTGCATTCCAGACTCGAGAGATGATCTTCCTGTGACAGTGGCTTTCGAAAGAGGTCACGAAGAATTGGGACGTTATCTTTATTCTGTCACTCCATTGAATTTCCTCACGGACCGTAGGGGTTCTTGGCTTCTTCATGCTTGTTTTCGAGCACAATGTTTTGGTATGTTATGTAAGATTACTTGTAATGTTTTTGATAGATATTATCACTTCATGGCATGACTATATTTATATGTGGGGGTATTCGTGCAGATATTGCACTGAATCTGCTTCAACGATGCGAGGAATTGCTTTTCGTGCCCACTGATGATGAAGGGAAGCATATGCCAATTCGTGACATCGCAACCTTGAAAACTGCCATTCCTAGCCCAAGCGAACTTGTCTTCTGGAAACGATGGATCTATAACTGTCCGTATCTGTAGTGTACTTAACTACATGTTTCAAATGCTTTCCTTTCTTTTTCTTTATCTTGAGCAGATTGGTCTAATGTTATTTTCTCTCCATTCTTTATATTGTAGTATGCAGAATTATGATAGTGAACCTAGACTATATCAAAACGTGAATACTAGTCACACTCACACACATTTATAATTTAAAAGGTTCTTTCCTTAGTCTTAATCGTAGTCAACAGAGAAACCTACAGAATGCGTTCTCTCATATGTTGTTTCAACTTATTTAATTATTCTCATCATAATTATTTATGTATTTTTTTAACGACATGATTTTTGGTTGTTTCTTTGCCCATGTAAGATATAATTATACCTTCAACCACAGCTACCGACGATGATGTTTGTGTGGACATCCAACAAGAAGATAGAAGTCAAGGACATAAAGCAAAACTTGCTGAGCCAGGTAAGTCACAATAACAATTTCGCATTTATGATTGATCAGAATCATGATGGGGAATCGTACTCAACAACAAGTGGAACTCTTCCCTTAGATTGACATTATGTTGTCTCTTTTATACAAGATTTCTATTTTAACATTTGTCTATAAGAGGGATAAAACATTTGGTTTTATTTGCAGGGCATGGTTTGTTAGCAAGGTTCTTCAACTCCGCCTATAATTTTGTAGGTATTGATGCTAATTTTCATATCTCTCAAGAGAATTGGGTACTTGGTACTTGTTCAAGCTTACTCTTAATTCTCATAAATTAATTAAATTAAACTAACCCAAAGATCCATGTGTGTGATACGTATCAATGTAGGAGTTAAGAAACTACGAGAGCTAAAGCTGCTGCATGCACAAGCAGATGAGCTTCTTCGCCTAGTTTGTAACAATGCAAGGAAAGCATACCAAAAGTTTCCAGAATGTCTTTATGACGCTTTATGTGATGCTGCCGGAGAAGGGAATGTCGAGTTTGTGCTTCAAGTATCAAAAGTAGCCCCCGAGATTTTCACCCTTCGAACGTTTGTTTCATGTTTCAACAAAGCTCTTGATAATCGACAAGCTAGAGTTTTCAACCTAATCCGTGGGCTTCGCTTCAAGAATGCTGTGCTAAGCGCTGTTGATGGCGATGACATGTCCATGATACATAAGGCGGCTAAGAAGGCTCCTGATCACGTTCTTAATCGCATCTACGCACCTACACTACAAATGCAAAGAGAATTGCAATGGTTCAAGGTTAGAAAATTATATGTATTAATTTTTGAGTCATAATCTCTTATAAGATTGAACATATTATAATTGAAGTATTCCATAAATTAATCGATAAAGCAAGATCTATCTGCAAGTAATGTTCCCCTGTGAGTTTCACTTTTAAAAAAAAAAAGTGAAATGCAATACTTTTTCTTAAACATATGCAGGAGGTACAGAGTTTAACACCTCCAGGGGTAAGGGAATCTCGAGACAAGGACGACATGACAGCTGAAGAATCATTTAGAGAGAGTCATAGAGAGTTAATGAAGGAAGGAGAGAAATGGATAAAGGAGACAGCATCTTCTTGTTCAGTTGTTGGTACCCTAATTATGACTATTATGTTTGCAGTAGCTTTTACTGTTCCGGGAGGAAATGATCAAAATCTTGGATACCCATTATTTATCAAACAACCATTTTTTACTGTTTTCATATTCTCAACCATATTATCACTTCTCTCTTCTTCAACTTCAGTTTTAATGTTTCTAGCAATTCTCACTATTCGGAAGAAAAGTTCCTCAAATCCTTACCTAGAAAATTGATTTTAGGTGTTTCTTCTCTTTTCATCTCCATTCTAAGCATGATAATAACATTTCTTTCTACCATTCTTCTCATGTTGAAGCATACAAACTACTCATGGGGTCTCATTCCCATCACTGTGCTTGCAAGTGTTCCGATCTCCCTTTTTGTGTTGTCACAATTCCCTCTTCTCCGTCACACTTATAATTCTACGTATGGAAATATCTTTGACAGGAAGGTGGAGCCATGGCCATGAGATGGATTTGTAATTGATGTACACTTTGTTCTTGTATTATTTGAATAATTACGATTTGATATTTCTTACCAATTACATTGACATGATTTTTAATAGAAAAGGAAGCTGTGGGCTGCAAAATTTACGCAGTATTTTTTAATTGAATGATTCCGTTGAGTAATCATGGCTTTTCATTGTTGTCAACTACATTCAGAGATTTCAGATATGGTCATTGCTTGCTAAAGTGCCTTTAGACATTGACCGAGCCAATTTGATTTGGAGGATGAATTATTTTTCAAGAATTGCAAATTGTGACTTTAAAGTGATATTCTTAAATACTTCCACCTCCGAAATTAAATGTAAAAGCTGGTATATATGTTTATTTTGATTTTAAATGCAAAATCTCAATTTACTCTATCTTCCAACTTTATAATTTTTTTTTGCTAAACTCTTCCTATGAACTGTATACATTATGAAAGTTTTCCATAAAAAGATTATTTCCCAGGACAAATTAATGAATTATTAAAATGAATACTTTAGAGAAACGAACACATATTTGTAATAAATAACTAACGTAACTAATTTTTTAATCTTTACAAATTTATCTTTTTCAAATTTGGCGTTGAGGATTGTGCTCTGTCAAAGAGAAGAAGGTCATAGTACTTAAATTTAGTGTATGTTAATGAACGTCGATATTATATTATTGTTGCCCAATGATAAATTACATAATGACAATGTCGTTCTCACAGGTCATTCTTTATTTGAAAAAGATCACATGATGGAAGATATATATTGCCTGATCAGTGATCACCAACACTCTGACACAATCTGGATTTATCATTAGCTCAATTGCTTTGCTTAATATATCTTCCAAGTGGATCGCATGGGTCAAAAGTTCATGAACTGGAATTTCCTGTCACAAGAAAATTACTCTATTTTCAATTCATTGTATGTATCAGCCTAAAATTAATTAATGAAAGAGAAATTGTCCATAATCAATTTTAGATACTAACCTTTGTGTGGCACTTGTGAGCTATAAAGGGAAGATCCTCCAAATACAGAACCATTCAATGTTATTCCATAAAGAATGGTGGCATAATTTAACTGCACAGATTCAGCCCCAGTACCAACCACTACTGTTTTGCCCACACCCTGTATATATAGCATCAGAACAACTAGAATATCAATTATCTCACCATTAATTAATTAATAAGTAAATTTCATTACTGGCTTACTCTTTTTCTTTTTTTACCTTTGCCCAAATATGCTCATTATATACATTCTTTTCAAAAAAGAAATTATTCATACACATTTGACGCACATTACTAAAGTTTAACAGCAAATAATTTTCTTTCAAATAAAATATCGTCTTTTACAAACATGAATTTCTTTTCTTATGCTATTGGTCCTATACCTGTTATTTAATTGGAAAAGTTGGAGAATGAAATAATGTATCACTTTAGTAGATTCCATGGCTTCATTGAGCAAAGGGGGAACTTCAGTGCACTGTATAGAATAATCTGCTCCCATTTCAATTCTAGGAAAGATGCTCATATTTAATACCCAATAGTGTCTCAAAAGGGATTATTTACAATAGCAGGATATTTGTGCTTTAGTAGGTTGGATCTATAGGAAGCGTCAGTCTCTCACAATACACTACAAAAACACATTAGATTTCTTTCGTGGCAAATTTAATTATTAATTAATTATTATAATTATGATTCTTATTAATTAATTATTAATTATTAATTTAACTTTCTTATTTATTTTATTATTATTTATTATTAAATTTTAATTAATATATTAATTAAAATGAATATTAAATATGAAAATAATAGAAATACTATTTATTTCATTTGTAATAAATTTTTATATTAAAACCAATATTTTTTTAAAATAATAAAATTATGAAATTAATAATCATATAAATATATAAAAATTATTGTCCAATCAATAATATATTATATATAAAATAAAATGCAAATATATAAAATAATAAATACAAAAATTCAAACTATCATTCAATTTATGTTTAGTTTCTAATAATATTATATATATGTATATGTGTATATATTAAATATGTGTGTGTGCATATAATTATAAATGTAAATAATTTATTATGCAATAGAAAATTATATATATTTAAATATGAGTTTAGAAAACATAAGGTCATCGTAATTCAACTGGCGAGGGATCAAGCGCATGCATAGGTGGTCGGGGATTCGATTCCTGGAGGAGGCAAAATTGTAGATTTATCAGGTGGCGACGTGTGATTGCTAGTGGAGGTGACACGTGGGCGAGGGCTCGGGTGTGAGGTAGCGGCTGGCGAAGGTGACATGTAGCATTATTATTTATTAAAATAAATAAATTTGCCATGGAATTTGCCACCGAAAATTCTGTGGCAAAGTTACCCACGGAAATTTCCGTAGCAAAATTATAATTTGCGATGGAATTAAAATTCCATTGGTAACCCAATTTATGACAGTGAATTTAGCAACGGAAAAAATTCCATCAGAAATTCAATCGGTAATTACATTTCGTAGCAAACCAAAAATCCGTCGGTAATTCTGTAGTTAATTTCATATTTTTTGTAGTGATAAGGTGAATCAATATTTGAATCTCCATTGGGAGAGATGCCCACATGTATTGTTTGACATTATTTCAAACAAAATTGTCTTCAATAAAATGATACTTGTGCTTAGCCAAAAAAAATCATGAAGATGAAAAGTTGGGATTTAGTCTATTACAGGAGGTAAGTTCATCACAATGTGATAAACCAAGCAAATCCCTACTAGAAAATGTACCTACATTTAGTATTCAGTAGTTGCTCAAACAAAATTGTCTCCAAAAAAAAAGGATAAAAAAAACAATGATAGAGTATGCATTGCTCTGTAGAAATATATGATCTACGATTTCAAGGATCCAACGTAGAATGGTGATGGGTGAAGATAAAATTGAATATAGATATACCTTATATTTTATCTGTGCCAACATGTGTGAAATATGAAGTTTATAACGAGTGAGAGACCAAATTATTTTGTGATTTTTTTATTAAAACTATTGGACTTGCTTGAACACATTGAGCTGGCGCTTCACCGATTTTTATAGTGTACGACTGCTTTAATCAATTCTTGATCAATTTTTTCCCGATCTTACCCTATTTTGAATTGAACCAAGTAGACTAGTTTCAGTTATTTTTTAATCAAAATTTACCGGTTTTGTCTGATTTTTATAACCAATTTAATAAGTATTACTGCTCTAAGGTCATCATTATTCTCTCAACAACACGTTGAATTTGTTCCATATTGTCATAAGCTGAGCTGTAAACCCTTTGTTTGCGCTATAACATACTTCCTTATATAGGACACAAATAATATTACGTAAATAAAAGAAGTTAGTTAAAATTGGTTTAATTTGGTATTCCCTTGTCAGAGTCGCTCAACCTCACTTTGAAGCTTAGTAATTTTAATTACTATTCATAATTAGATGCTGAAAAAAAAACATTCACTCCCATTCCTAAAAGCAATGTATTTAGTTGCTACAATGTTAAGTGAGAGCAGGTCTACTGATGTAATTAAGTTACATCTCAAATATTATACTTCCGAAAGAAAAATAATTTTTGGATATCATATTTTGATGATAACTTTGACGTAATCTGGCTGTTCATAGAGCTCAAATGCTTTGCCTATCTCTGTTAAAGGGACTTTATGGGTTCGAAGTTCATCAAGGCGGAAACCCTTCTCAAGGTTGGGTTCAAGGCTCAACGTGAGAGGCACCTTTTTGTATTATTTTCAAAATTTATAAACTAAACATACTTCCAGTAAACAATTGACAGCAAACATTGATCACAAGATATTGATACTAAATAAATAACTAGTCACCAAACAATATTCTTAAATATAGTTAAGTCAGTTACAACAATAAAAAAATATATGTATCTTATCAACAAAGTACTAAAACTATACCTAGAATTGCATTTGATAATTAAGTAGTTATGTATTAACAAATTTGTAAACCTAGGTGTTATTCAATCTAATTTACCAATTCTTGATTCTCTATTCCAGTTTCCATAGAGTTCATGACAGGTAAAAGTACAGTAGAATAATACAACTATTTCCCAAACAGTGGACCCACTTCTTGGAGGATTATAAATAAGTGAATCCAATTTGATCATACCACCTACAGATTCAAAACTCAAGTGAATATCAATGAAGCAGCTTTCAGATATATGGATATCATGAACAACCAGAACTAGAAGGATAGAGTTGAAGAAGATGGAGTACCTGGCGTGTAATGATGATTATAGCATTATATCTGTTATAACCAATAAATCCAGGAACCCATGCAAACAAGTTGTAACCTCCAGGAATAACATTTTTTAATCACAAAATAGCCCTTCTTGTTTGCTTGGGTCCAAAACTGATAACCATATAAAATAACATTTAAGAATTTGCAAATTAGAGTTTCAGAGTTAATAACCTCTGCTTCAAATAAACCTTTCATGGTAGTAAATACCTTGCTCTCTCTTTGCCATGATCCCGCAACACCAGGAGGAGCCAGACCAATGTAAGCAGAGTCAGCGTATAGGAATCTGCCTCCTCTGATACACCAATCTTGACCCAGTAATCTTCCAAAAACGCTTCTTCGTTGAGTTGGTGGAATGTCAGCTTGTGATTAAGGGAAGTCATAAGGCCAACTTTTGACTTCCTTGGACATCTAATTGGAACAAACAATACATTATAATGTTGCTTAATTTATGCAGAAATTAACTTCAATGGAGAAACAGAAGAAAAGTTTCATAATTATTACCTGTTGTACAGCATCTGTCCAGAGCATTAGTGGAAAATTAATCCATGGTGATTTACCTCTGAAAGTGCCATTTTCACACCTATATTATGCTCATCTAATAAAAAGTTTACAGCTTCAACTAGATGACAAACATACAAATGACAGTGAAGGAGAGACAACACTCCTCACAACCAAGTGCCCAATGAAAAGAGCAACAACTGACCAACTCAAGGTTACTTATTCAAATTTCAAGCCAAAACATGCAAATTCTTTCGAATCACAAACTTCTATCTGTCTCATTTAGTCGAAACCAAACCTCTACCTCAACATCAACACAAGTTCATAGACTTGCTTGGGATTAGCAAGAGAGTTGGCCACAGTCTCTCTTTGCATGCACCTATTAGCCCATTCTGTTTCGAAGTTGCCACAAGTTTCATATGCATAAAACCAGCCATAGAAAGGGATGAGAGCAAGTTCCACATATCCAAAGGTGTCCCCTCCAAAATAAGGCTTCTCTTTAAGAACTTCTTCGATCTGCTTTAAAACGGCAATGAAGTCCTTCTTTGCTGTCTCAAGCTCTTCTCCTTTCTTTATCCATTGCCCACTTGCTGCATCAGCCACCTAGACACGGTGACATGAAAAATGAGCCATATATAGTCTGTGAATCATGTAGCTAGAGGCGTCTCGCAGGTCTAAGCTGTGTTCGATATAATATGAAGTTAACAATAACAACAAAGCTTCATCCCACTGGGTAGAGTAGGCCACTTAGTGAAGTTAAGAAATGAAGAGATTGAACACTCTTGCATAGACAGTTTGTTATATATTTTCTATTTGATATGGGTATTGAAGTTAATTTTGATTGATTGATGCTTGAGACAACATGTGGGAAACACACCATGTTAAAGCTTGGATCAAATGGTGTCTGACATAATCATTAACAATAAAGCAAAAATTAACCTTGGACATCTATCTTCCGTTGAAAAATTTGTGAACTAAGTTGAATCCATTTGCATATGAAAACATAAAACAAAATCAAATTGTGACCATACCTTTTTATTAACAAAATCAGCCCAGAACCTAGCTTGAGCTCTGTCATAAGGATCAGAGGGCAGCAAAGCATTGCCTTGGTCTTTCCAAACCTCTTCAATACACTGAACAATTATCAGTGACTCACAAATAGGATTCCCATTATGAACCAAAACTGGAACCTCCTTATGAATAGGGTTAGTCATCTCAGTAGCCATCTCGCTCTCCTTGAACGGATTTTGCTCCATCTGTACCCTCCATCGCCAGCACCTCGCTCTCCTTGAACGGTAACCCAATTCCCGCCTTCGCCTGCTCCAAGAACGACCTCATGTCTTCCGGATCGAAGAACAGCCTCTTGGACGACCTCACGCTGCGAACCATCATCTCCAGCGACTTCTCCGTACAGGTGTCCCAGTCCATATCGTCCTCCGTCGCGAAGCTCGGCGGAGACTCGGGGGTCAGGACTGGGTCGAAGTAGACGGAGTTAACGGTTCTGAAGAAGTCGCCTCCGGCTCCTCGAAAGGAGAGAGTCTTAGGGGAGAAAGCATTCGGGGATGAAAAATGAAGTTTGGAGGATGAAGAGGGGGCTTTAAAAGTCCCTAACGTCCAGTTAAGTGAAGGCAGATGTTAGAGCATAGAACCCTCAAAGCCTCTCACGTCCAGTCTTGAGAGGACTCACTCCCTCTCATGTTCAGCAGAGTGGCTGGACGTGAGATGCACCGTGCGAGGGTGTACTTTTCACGTTCATTTTTTAGAAATATGGTTGCGAGAGGGGGACGTGATACCATCCTTTTATAATAGATGTCAGCGGATGTTAACCAGTAACAGTTTATTCTCCATGCAAGTGTGCATATGCATAGCTCAAAGGGGAGACAACCCAACAGACTCGATCGTACTGGTGAGCAATATGGATATTGCATAAAAGATTACTCATCAAACAAACCACAAGTAAGTGTGGGACGGTGGAAATGGGAATTGTGAACTCTATCAACTAGCAATGGGAAATATAAAACATGCGTTAAGGGAGACTATCCTTATGCAACGCAAGTCCGGAAGCAATTGATTCCCAATCACAATATTAGAGTCATGAGGAATGGCAAGGCTGGGTTACCAAGAATATCCAAGAGCTCGGAGGACTATGAACGGCCTGAAATATTCGCAAAAGCTTGCCAGTCCAACAACCAGGAAAGGCCGTACGACAGCAGCAACGGCAATATCAGAAGAAATGGGATGGAGACAGCTACCAGAATATTCAAGCACCAATAATTATGGGTGGAGTGCAAAACAAGAGAGTATGGTTGTGTAAAGAGGAGACTGCCGTAAATGGATCCATGGTTTTTCCTTTAAACTACCGAACTGTGATGCGAGAGTTGCTGAAGCATGGGAATCTCTGAGGGGCTTGAAATCAAAAAATTGAAGTGGAATAGGATGCGCTGCAAGGGGTTGAGGAACTCGAGGTCTCAAACCATCCAGGGACAACCGCTATTAGCACAGCAGCTGAAGGAACTACTACGAAGACATTGGGTTCAAACTAGACATATCTACCGCAGAGGGGGATAGATGCACGGATCGAGTAGCCTCACTAGACAACGCCTCACCCGAGTGACATGGTCAACGCCACCAAGTAAAGTTCAGGAGATTCTGCGTGAAGATCGCAATAGAGCTGCCCAGGAGAATTGTTGTTAACTAGTTTGGGCTCAGCCCCTTATCTCACAAAAACCAAAAACAAAAAATGGTGTTTTCACTGAATTTCTAAAAGGCTGGCTCAAAAGCACGTTCAAAGTTGCTTAATGACCCGAATAACAATGTTTTTTTTTTTTAAGTTTGGCCCACAAGAGAGATTTAGAGACCCAAAGTAGCAAAGAATCGGAGAGGATTCTAGACCCGAAGGCATAATTGTATATTCAACTCAAAGTCTGATATATTACAAGATAATCCAAGATCTGATCCAGTCCAACACTAACATAGGGTAAAGCTAGATAAGACTTTGGTAGACTTCCTAGACCAATTCAGGGATCTCAATGTAATTTTTTTTTTATTTTTTCTCTTTACAAGAAACAAAATATTAACCATATAATATAAAATTAACATAAAAATCTAAAATCATATAACATTTAAAAATAATAAATATTATTATCAATGTAAAAAATTTTAAAAAGTAAGTAAACTAGAATTCATATCAGATTGGACTAGATCAAATGGTCTGAGTACTCAATCATAAACTCTACGCACCATTAGTTGTCAAAAATTGAGAAAACGAATAAAATAACAAAAGCATCTTAAGTTAAATCAAATTATAAACATAAAGTGATGAATAAACTAGTCATATTAAATTATAAAGTGATGAATGAAACATTGTATAAATCCAAAGCCGTTGAGATAGTGCAGCATTATAGCAAATATTTATCACGGTGTAGCGTTCCAAAGTTTGTTTTAAATTGTTCATAGCATATTTGGCGGGAAAGATATGGAAGCTTTGAAAGGTTCACGTGTAGTATAGCAAAAAAGAGGATAAGGCGAGACGGGACAACCGGACAAGACGCACTAAGACCAATAAAAAAAAGAAAGAGAAAGTAAAGCAAGGAAGAAAGCCAAAGCAAACAAAAGAGAAAAAGGGAAAGGCGTCTGAGTGATTTTCGAGGCGTGGTGCGTCAAGTAAATTTAAATATTAAAAGAGATTACAGAAATTAATTACATAATATATTTATTTTTTTAAAATAAATTTATCTCACTTAAAATTTGATATATAATTCAATAAGATAAATAAATATTTTAGAATACATATTATTTTTCATTTATTTCAAAAAATTAGACTGATATTTATATTAATAACCGAGTAGTATATATGGGTTTCATTTATGAGATAAAATAATTGAAAGTTTTTAATTAATATTTTAAATGAAATGAATTTAAAAAAATCTAAATCAAATCAGGCTAAACCCAAAAGTATCTTATAATCTTGGATGATGAACCTCAAAAGAAACCATTTCGGTCCTCAGTGCGCGCGCTATCTTCCTGTCTCTCTCTCTCTCTCTGCGCCTCTGTACTATCTTCATCTCCACCTGCCATTCTTCACTACCCGTTGGCCGTTGGCGTCTGCATCTCTAGTCTCTGTCTTTAGTTGTTCGCCGTGGTCTTTCTCTGAGGAAATTGGTAATTATTCTTCTGCGGAACATGAGCCTTTTGCCATTCCCATCTCATGCCTCATCCCCCCCCCCTCTGTGCGCTTAACAGAGCCCAGAAAGCAGAAAGTCTCATCCTTTTATTTTGACACGTATGCATAAAGCAGGTTTATATCAGAAACCCAAAAAATGTCAACACTGCGAGGTGACTTGTTGGAACAAAACTCACTGATCGACTTGGATCCTCTGGTGGGGGTGTACCGTCCTTCACGTGGTGGCTCTTCACCTGAATCACAGTCAATCGACACAGAAGAACCCGCTTCACCAACGCCGCACGAGGAGGAATCAGTATCAGGTGAGTGATTGTACAAAAGCTCTTGTTATTTCTGTCTCATTTGGGTCAATAGCTGTCGAAACTATCCCAGCATTGTCTTAAACAAAGGTTTGGTCAGAGACAAAAGGACTCCATATTTTTTGCTAGTAAAATTTCGAGTTCATTTTAATGTAGTAAATTGAAAATTCAAAACTGTTCAGGAAATCATACTGTTGCTTTTTAAAAATTAAGAGGCTAAAAACACTGTCTGCAAATTTAAACAACTAAGCAGAAATCTAATATAAACTCAAAGAATCAAATGAATGCTTTAACGGAAAAAATATCGAATGTTGTTAAGAAATCTTAATGAGTTAGCTTAGTAAGGTTTTCAATTATGTTAGGTTCAATACTTAATACATAATATATTTTTACTCATGTTATTTCTCAATTACATCTAACTCTTGTAATCTTATATATGTGCTTTCAGCATCTTCATATTATTTTTCTGTTGCTTCTGAGGCCTTAAATCATAAATAAGATTATGGTATTGGATATAGCTATCAAGTAATATCAAGGGGCACAAATAAAAGTAGGGTGTTCAGATACTGCTTTACATCAATTAGTATGCATATGTGCTTGTACTTAATTAAATTAAATTTAAATAATTTATAATATCAAACTAAAAATTGAGATTCTTTAAATGGAGCTTTGCCTCTTAAATTTTCATGAAGTTTTCACTTTGGTTAATTGCTTTTTCATTATTTAACCAATACATTAGAAGCATGTAAATTTGAATCTCCTCATCCTTTTTGAGAAGGGTTATACTATTCAAAATAATTATCCTACCTCATTTATGTGGGCACTAACAGACTAATACCCTATGCCAATCTCTTAAATACCTAAATACATGTGTGTGTAGTTAGTTAAGTGCGTATATTTGCATGCAAGTGCCTGTATATATATACAGACAATTTCCTCGACAGGCTGTTTTATAAACCATATATATGTTTCGACATATTTCAACATTACATAGAGTTTAAGAAATGAGCTACATAACTTAATCTGCCTCAACAACTTCATTTAATCATACGTACCCATTAATGCTTGCCAAAATGGTGTGGATTACAGATAAGGAAAGAGAATGGAAGGATGATTTGTGCCATGCTATATGTGTTAACAAGTGGAGTGATGCGAAAGCAATTCTAGATCAAAACCCTAATGCTTTGACTTCTGTAATTTCTGATTATGGAAGAACACCACTTCATGTGGCTGCAATGCTTGGGCATGTGACCATAGTGGAGGAGCTACTCAAATTACTGCCTTCAGAATTCCTTCCAACTTATGATTATTACGGGGACACAGCACTTGTATTGGCTAGTCGGTTTAGTGGAGTCACTCAAGTTGCAAAATGCCTTGTAGACAAGAATGAAGACATTCTTGGCATTCAGAACATGCTTGACAATATTCCTGTTATAGTGGCTTTTGGAAGTGGTTACCAAGAAATGGGACGTTACCTTTATTCTGTCACCCCATTGGAATGCCTCAGAGGCCGTAGGGGTTCAAGGCTTCTTGGTGTTTGTTTTCATGCACAATGTTTTGGTATGTTATGTAACATTACTTTTCATTTCTCTCCATGTTTCTTATGCCCTTCTCAATTACTTCATTTCATTTCTCTCCATGTTTCTTATGCCCTTCTCAATTCATGGCTTGACTCTGTGTGTGTGTGTGTGTGTGTGTGTTATATACGCAGATATTGCGCTGAATTTGCTTCAACAGTGTGAAGAATTGCTTTTAGTGCCCATCAACGATGAAGGGAAGACGCCAATTCATGAGATCGCAACCTTGAACACCGCTATGCTTTTCCCAAGTGAACTTGTCTTCTGGAAACGATGGATCTATAAATGTTAGTATCACGGGGCTTGATTCAAATGCATTTAACATACTACGTTTTTAACGATATGATCTTTCGTTGTTTCTTTGTCCATGTAAGATATAAGTATACCTTCAAGGACAGCTATCAATCATGTTAGTGTGGACATCCGACAAGAAGACAGGATTCAAGGAGATAAAGCAAAACTTACTGAGCCAAGTATGTCTGTTACATAAAATATTGTTTGAAGAACGGAAACAGTTATACAAATTTGTAATCATTACAACGTTTAACCATTTCGCTTTATGTTTGATCAATATCATGGTAAGGAATTGTGCTCAATCCCTTTGATTAACCGCTTGTTATATCATCGATTCAAGATTTCTATTGTAACATTTGTTCAGAAGAGGAATAACATATTTGGTCTTAATTAACAGGGCATGGTGTACAACTAAGGCTCATCACCTCAACTGATAATTTTGCAGGTGAGGATGTCAATTAACTTTCATACCTCTTGAAAGAATTGGGTACTCGGTACTTGTTCAAGCTTACTCTTAATTCTCATAAATTAATTAAATTAAGCTAACTAAAAGATCTTTGTCTGATGCATATCAATGTAGGAGTTAAGAAACTACGAGAGGTAAAGCTGCTGCATGCACAGGCAGATGAGCTTATTGGCCTAGTTTGTAAGAATGCAAGAAAAGCATACCAAAAGGGAGTTATAATGGAGGCTTTATGTCTTGCAGCTAAAGAAGGGAACGTTGAGTTTGTGTTTCAAGTGTCAAAAGAAATCCCAGAGATTTTCCTAAGTGGAACATCGGTTTCATGTTTCAATGTAGCTCTTGATTATCGACAAGCTGGGGTTTTCAACCTTATCCACGGGCTTCGCTTCAAGCTTGCCCTGGTAATATTTATAAATAAAGATGGAGATACCTTAATACATAAGGCAGCTAAAATGGCTCCTGATCACGTTCTTAATCGCATCTATGCGCCTACATTGCAAATGCAAAGAGAATTGCAATGGTTCAAGGTAAGAGAACTACATGAATCAATTTTTGAGTCATACTCTCTTACAAGATTGAATCTATATAAATAAAGTAATGTATAAATTAATCAATGAAATACAATTTGTCTGCAACTATTTGAGAATGTTCTCCTATGTATGAGTTTCACTCTCCTTGAAGGGGCATTGGGTGTTCTAGAATCAGTCAAATGCATCACAAAGAAAGTAAATCTCATTAGGCCTGGCTTTGAACCTCTCTCAAACTACTTTGTTGACTGTTTTCTTCCAGTACTGGTTACAACAGTAGTATGGTTTTCAATGTGAAAGGTGATTCTTTTTGAAACACATGCAGGAGGTTGAGAGTTTAACCCCTCCAAGCGTTAGGGGCATTCGAAATAAGGATGATATGACAGCTGAAGAATTATTCAGAGAAAGTCACAAAGAATTAATGAAGGAAGGAGAGAAATGGATAAAGAACACAGCATCTTCATGTTCAGTTGTTGGTACCTTAATTGTGACCATTATGTTTGCAGCGGCTTTTACTGTTCCAGGAGGAAATGATCAAAATCTTGGATACCCATTATTCATTAAACAACCATTTTTTAAGGTTTTCATATTCTCAACCATATTATCACTCCTTTCTTCTTCAACTTCTGTTCTCATGTTTTTAGCAATCCTTACCTCTCAGTACTCGGAGGAGAAGTTCCTCAAATCCTTACCTACAAAATTGATTTTAGGTATTTCTTTTCTTTTTATCTCCATCCTCAGCATGATGATAGCCTTCCTTTCTACCATTCGTCTTATGGTGAAGCATACAAACTACTCATGGAGTCTCATTCTCATTATTGTACTTGCAAGTGTTCCGATTTTCTTCTTTGTGTTGTCACAATTCCCTCTTCTTTTTCACACTTATGTTTCTACGTATGGGAATATCTTCGATAGGAAAGTGAAGCCATGGCCATGAGATGGATAAATTGTATTATAATTGATCGTCTACTTTGTCCTTGTATTATTTAATTTGAATTATTACGATTTGATGTTTCTTGTGAATTACATCAACATGATCTTTAATAGGAAAGTGAAGCTGTGACTGAGAAATTTACTTCTTTCTTTTTTGTTTTACGTTGAATTATCATGATGTTTCATGCTTTCATTGTTTCTTGTCAATTACATTGAGTAATTTACCCAGTCTAATGACTTGGAGGATGAATTATTCCAGTACTTGCAAATCATTGAGGTGCAAATTGACTTAGAACGGTTTGAAGCTTCATTTATTAAAATATTGAGGTGCAGATCAATATTATATATTGTTGTATTATACAGTGATAAATTACATAGTAACAATCTCATTCATTCTTTCATTATTTGAATTTTTTTTTCAATTAAAAAAGTCACAGGATTGATGATATCACATTTTGACCACAACTTTGACACAATCTGGATGTGTCATTAGCTCAAATGCTTTGCTTATATCTTCCAAGTGGATCTCATGGGTCAAAAGCTCATGAACTGGAATTTCCTGTAACAAGAAAATTGATCTATTAATTCACATATACTCAGTGACTATATCACTAAGCATATTAAGAAGGACACTGTGGATCTGAAGAAAGACATTATTTTAGAAGCTTTTCAGTAGACATGATTCTTTTAGAAATTTTGTTGATTAAATAAATAAAAACTGTTACATCAAATGTCACATAGCCAATCTTTTCAAAGTGATATAACACTTTAGTAAGCCCAGGGATTTCTATTTTCAAAATATATAGAAACCTCCCCTAAAATATGGAATTTAATTAAGTTTGTATAATTTGTCATCACAAATTTTTTATTTTTAAAATAGATTTATATAGATTTTAGAAATAAAAAAGTCATCATGAAATTTCTAGGAAATTTTTAAGAAAATTGCAATTTATTTACTTCATTTTCAATTCACTGTATCTGCCTAAAATGAAATAGAATTTATGTCCAAAATTTGTTTTGGATGCTAACCTTTGTGTGACACCTGTGAGCTATAAAAGGAAGATCAGAGACGGGCTTTATGCCTCCAAATACAGAACCCACCAATGTTCTTCCATAAAGAATGGTCGCATAATTTAACTGCACAGATTCAGCTCCAGTACCAACCACTACTGTTTTGCCCACACCCTGTATATATAGCATCAAACAACTTGAATATCAATTATCTCACCATTAACTAATTAATAAGTAAACTTTGTTAATGGTTTACTCCTTTTTTTTTTTTGGGCTTTTGTCCAAATACTCATTATATTCTTTTTTTTAAAAAAAATATTGGGGAATGGAATTTACCACTTTAGTAGATTCCATGGCTTCATTGAGCAGAGGGGGAACTCCAGTGCACTCAATAGAATAATCTACTCCCATTTCACCACTTAGTTCTTTGACTTGTTGTGAAACAGCTTTATCTGATAATTTATCAGGATTTATGAAGTGTGTCATTCCAAAAGCTTCACCTTTTTCTCTCTTCCTCTCATTTTTGTCAATCCCAATTATCTTTGCCGCCCCCATCAATTTTGCTGCACTTACAGCCTGCATCACCAGCCGTGATCACTACTTGCTCATGTCAATTATCAAGAAAGTGTGCTATGAACTTAGTACCAACGCATGTTGAAATAGACTTCCAATCCCATATTGAAGAGTACTATATGTCTAAACGAAGTGAGGAGAGGTCTGCATGTGTCTGTGTACATATGAGGTGCTCACATGTGAGATAGAGAGCTGGGTTGAATAGCAGGGGACTTGGTATCTCTTAAATGAGGCCATAATTTAAAACCTTCACTAGTGCAAAATACATTTTCTACCGGGTTCTTTCTACAACTGTTGTAATGGAAACAGTGTAGAAAGTGTGATTAGTGACAATTTCATAAATAAAATTGAAGTTGTTGACTTTCTACATTTGTTACTTTAACAACTGGAGTAGAAAAATTTACTACCTCGATTAAATCAACAGCCGATGTAGAAAGTAACTATTTTTTTTTAAAAAAATTATTTTTAATTTATACACCAGGGTAGAAAAATCTACACTGGTTGACAGTTTTATTTTAAAGGGTCTTTTCTTCACTAGTGCACAAATAGAAAAAGAATTGCATTGAAAAAATTACCCCATAAAATAAGTACTCATCTGATACAGCGTAGTATCAAATAAATTCTTAATCAAAGAACTTATCTAGTGTACCAATAGATCAGTGTGTGTGTGAGAGAGAGAGAGAGAGATATGCATACCCCTAATCCAACAGCACCAAGACCAAAAACTGCAACACTAGATCCTCTTTCAACCATGGCTTCCTTCCAAGCAGCACCAAAACCAGTAGAGAAGCCACAAGAGATGAAACTTCCATGAGCAGCATCAATGGCTGAGTCAACTTTAACAACATAGCCAGCATCAATGACCATATACTCACACCATGTGGCACAAGTCATAAGATGATATGCCTTTTGACCTCTCACAGACATTCTAGAAGTGTTGTCTGGCATCAACCCACTCAACCTTATAGGGTATCTCATGCATATGTTTGTCTTCCCTTTTATGCATACCTCACATTCTCCACACTCTGATAAGTACAACGGAATCACCACATCCCCTACCTTCACATTCTTCACTTCCTCCCCTTTGCTCTCCACAACACTGCATTTAATTAATATCCAACATCCATCATCTTTATAACCTTAAATTCATTTTAGCTCAATAAACTCAGGAAAGGAACTGCGGCTTA